>CABPRJ010000001.1:306311-322962 GCA_902439185.1 Cinara cedri
AAAAAAAAAAAAAAAAAAAAAAAAAAATGACCGTCCCTTTCGATTGTCGAACTCGAACTCGATCTAATTCTCTGTGTGGGCTTCGCCCCCGCCAGGATCTCCGCCACATTTCAAACGTACTACAATAATATTAGCAATGTTTACTAAACAAAAACACAACGGCCAATAATATAGCCGTCTTCTGCCGCAGGCTATACGTTTTTCTCTTTATAATACGCATTATTATTTATTTATTTTATTATGTTATTATTTGCCATTGATAATAGTATATAATTGTATGGGTATTCATTTTTTTGTAAAATTATTACTTATCTTACTTAATACATTTTTACATCGTTCTTATAGAAAAAAAAAATTGACAGTGTTTAGATTTTGGTTGAATTACCTTACTGTTTATAACCGTATTAAAATAATTTATACGATAATTATAGGTATACAAAAATATAACAACGATATGCGAACGAAACAATTACAGTTTTTTTTTTTTTAATATAATAATATTTACAAAATTAAATGGGTACGTATTCTTTTTATTTTGAAATATCATTATTTTTAAAAAGAAACGATAATAGATAGAAACGATTAGTAAAAAGGGTACGCCGAAAAAAAAAATAATAGTAACCAAGCTCCCCCTATTCAAGTCGTATCGTTAACGTATCACGTGTAATAATGTATCACGTACCTACGACCATTCATTTATGTGACTATATTATTATCCTCTGTTACGATTACTGTCGCGACAGTCGCCGCGCCAGACGTCGGGCGACAGCGAACACCGCCGTGCGCATAATTCGGATCGGACCCGCATACTTCGGATCGAAAGGTTTTTTTTTTTTTTTGTATTATTATTTTCACGCACGCTGCACGTGCGCGCGCGAAAGAGAAAATGTTTATCGCGCACCGATGATCGACGCCGACAGCAGCGTGCCACCGTGCATAGGTATACAGTATACACCTCTATACGTATGGCAGATAATAATATTATATTTAAAACAATATATTTTTGAATTTGGGTCGACGAACGGTAAAACGGAACAAAACGGAGACAATTACCTTACCTGTACGCCGCGCCCCGCGCGCATAGCTAATAATTAAAAAAATAATAATCATAATAATGACGCGTACGGGTTACGGCGGTACTTGACGGTAGCCGCCGTTGCTGCTACTGCAAAGCTAGCGAAAAAATAAAAGAAAAAAAGACAAACGAAATTATAACACATCGATCGATGTGTTCGGAAACCTACACTAGCTCTGTTCTATACGTATTATCGCGGAAACGAAAGAATAAATCCGTTAAAATTAGAAAACCGATTCTGAACGTTGATAGGTATAAACCGGTACGACGATTACATGTGATGTACGGTTTTATAGCCCGCGATAGGTGTAATATTTACGTGCAGAAATCAACGCAAAATAAACCAGATGTGTCTCACATTTTGTTTTCAGTTTTTTTTTCTTTTTTTAGAAAAACCGCCGTGAAGGAATTTACAGAAAAATCGCTTAAATGAAATACCACAGGGAAAAAAATTGTTTTAAGTACTTTTAACTTTTAAGTATGTACAGGTATAGGTATATCTGTATATAGTACACTATATAGATACTTATATACAACCCACGCCAACGATTCGAAACATTCTTAAGCATTTTTAATAACCGGAAAACATTTTTCCGTGAACGAAATAAAAAAAAACCACATACCAATAAAACTGAAATAAATCGTCGGTCCGGGCGGCGTATTTTTTTTTTTTGAATAACGATATTATATTATGTTTTTACACCGTGGTTATTATTATTTTTTAGATTCTGATTGTAGCGAGGGATCTTTTACTATTATGATGTTTATTTTTGCCTGTCTGCTAATAACTTTTCTCCTGAAAATCTTGCTCCAATCGAAATATGACGAAATACTTTTTCTGTTGTATTTTGGCTCTATAGTTCGTACTTTAGGTTAAAAAAGATTAAAATATTAAAAACAAGGTAAAATTAAAATTGGTAACCGTTTTTATTTATTTTTCGTTATAATTAAGTTTTTATGAGGTATTTTAATAATCGTTTTTTTTTTAACAATCGTTGTTGTCGTGACAACGAACTGCAATATTATTGAAAAAGCAATATACTGCTATTGACCGGGCTCCCCTCAGAATCGTTTTCCGTTAGCAATTAATTAATTAATTAATTGTATACAGATATGAATTAAATTCCACTCTATTATATATTCTATCTTACCAACTTCTCAACTATACAACAGTGTTGCGAAGTGTGGTTGTCCGTTTTGTTGATATGATATTTCAATCGGTTTTTTTTTTTTTTTTTATCAAAAAAATTATCATAATCATCATAATAATAATATTGTATTCGATACGTATTGGTATCGGTTTGTCGGGCGAACATATTATCATCATAGATACCGGGTGCAGTTTCGGAAGGTTTATACCTGCCTATACGGGGTAACGCGACGACGGTTGCCTTTTTTTCGGGAAGGGGGGGTTGGTGGCGATGGCGGTGGCGGCGGCGGCGGTGCGATCCGAGAGAAAGGAACGAACGTGCGTATAATAATATTTTTAGGTTAGAAACGGCGCGCGGCGGCGCGGAGAGGGAGGCGGCAGTTCTCCGCGCTCATATATACCTATATAATGTATTGTTATTATTATTATTATAACGATCGTTTGCGCGAGAGTGCATAAAAAACGATCACGTCGGAACCCGTTCGCCGCGGCCGCGGCTTGCAAAACGGACGAAAAGGGGAAGCGGGCCTCCGCCGGCGCGACACAACTAGTTTGCTGGGGTGCGCGACGCCCGTCCCCCCACCCTACCGCGACTATACACGCACGCACGCACGCATACATTTCATGTATATACACGTATATATATATATACGTATGTACATTACGTACCCGAGGGGACGCGTCGTCTCGCTACCGCCAACCGACGGTTTACGTTTTATTTATTCGCGGCCCGGAAGGGGGGAAATTTCGTTAACGGACGGCGGCGCGCGAGTATCGTACACCATTATTAACGTAACGCACGTTGTATATTTATATACCTACGCGCGCGCGATGCACACAGCGCGGTCGCCGAATATTCTGTGTCGTCCCGCGACCGTTACGACCGCGGCGGATCGTATTTTTGTGTTTGTCGTAAACTTTGGCGGCGCGCGCGCCATTTACAATACTACCCATATGTATACAGAGAGAGAGAGAGAAAGAGAGATATAGAGAGAGAGTTAGAGAGAGAGAGAGAGATAGAGAGAGAGATAGAGATAGAGAGAGATAGATAGAGATAGATAATATTCAATACGGGTATACGTTCGCGCACGGGGCTTATTTTTTCTTCCGATATGCTTCGAAGTCCGCCGTCGCCTTCGGTTCCCCGGACTCGACTCGACTCGGCCCGTGCATTTGCGCTCTTGCGCGGTTCACCCGTTATGTGCATGTGTACACTGCCATTTCGTCCGACTCCGCGGTGTTTTCCTTAAAGTGATTCGTACGCGTTAATCGTAATTATTTTCGAGGAAAAAACCCCCCGCTTTTTTTCCGTACTTGCGAATAAACCCGTTCGGCGGATAATATTTGTACATTTGGATAATAGCTAATCTCATATGTTTAGTTATGCATTTTTTTTTTATTCTCGCGATACACAGGTAAAGTATACAAACGTAAATTTCAAATTTCCGCTCCTTCGAAGCGTCGCGTCGAGCCGCTACGCGCGCAGTCAGAAAGTCGAATGGTATTTTATTTTTTTTTTCATAAAATATACGTTCACCGAACTTTTCCCGTCTGAGAGGAACGTTCGAGTGCCCATCAATGTACGCATAGACGTACCGTTACGATGCGGGATGGCTGCGTGAGTACCGTGTCTGTGACGGATTTCGTCGTCGGCGGAGCCGCCGCAAGTGTCGTTCTGCTAGTGACGGTTCCGAGACTATATTGTAATATAATATATTGTATCGTGCGAGTACGATTATGAAAGGTATTGTACGAAATTCCGTACCGGATATTTCGGCCGAACAGAAAGAAAAAAAAAAAAAGCAACCGCTCGTGTACAAACAACGGCCCGCGGCTATCGAAATATAACCGAACAGCCGCGCACCACCCGCCCCCACGCGTGTTTTACGCGGCGAATTAAGAGCTTAAACATTCGCGTCCCGCCCGCGGTTTGTTTCCCGCGGGGCTCGCGGAAGTTCGCGGCGGTGGGCGCGACGACGGCAAACACTCGACGATTGGCCCGGCGATACTTACCCGTTTTTACCGCAATCCGTTTTTACCGGCGCCGCGCGAGGGGCGAAAATGATGATGGAAACGGGCGCCGCGCGGCAACTCCGCGATTTAAATCGGTCGCGTTTCCGGTCCTCGTTTTCTCTTTCTCTCTATCAATTTCGAACAGTCCGCGTGTGTGTACATATTGTGCTGCACTGGTATTCGAACACGGCAAAGTGCAGTGAGTAAAAACTACCGCACGACGGGACGTTTGTATACCTTATTATACGTAATATACGTAGTGCACTACGGGTCGGGCGAGTCTGGCCATGGCCCGAGCTAATACTGACTGGATAACACAAGTACTGACTTGAAAAAAATTTGAAATTAAAAACTTAATTTATGCATCTATAAAATTTCCTACAGTTTTTTTTTAACATTTATCATTTGGCCTGTTCTAGTAAAATTTTCTAGTTTCGCTTATGTATCATATTCGTATTTATATACTTACCGTACACAGCCGTCCGGCCGGGCCGGTAAAATACTGCGGGCGATAAAAATCGAAATCGAAAACGGTAGAAATGTGCACCATTGTTTCGTCGTTTGTCGGTCGTCTGTTGCAGCAGTTGTGTCGCCGTGTATATTGTCGTAGTGCATAATATTTATCGGTGAACCGATATGACTTTTTTCCGATATGTTTTAAATATATATATATATAAATTATTATTATTTTACGAAGTTGTAGTAATGTGTGTTTATTAAACTGAGCACTTTTTTTTTTTCGGAAAATATCGGGTCCGAGGTTAAAAAAAAAAAAAACCGTTAACCGATTTTCCGATATTGCTAATATAGACTCATGCCGACGCTCATTCCTAATAATATTACCGACAGTCTTTTTTCGGATTTCCGTAATTTAATTGAGCCGTTCGGGCGACAAGATGGCCGACTGCGAATTAACCGGAGCACACTCAGACCCGAATATTTTTACGGCGGGGTTAGCCGTTAAAAACACGATTGAGCAGAGAATATTTTATGCGACGACGTTGTATAACATTCACGTTGCCGAAATTTCGTAATTTATTATTTTCACATATATTATTACGATATACTAAACTCGAACGAGCCACGAGCGGCACAGTTTTATCGATATCAATAAATATTAGTTTTATCCGTTATAGTCGATTATAGTAAACAACACACACAAATATACACAACACACTTATGACGGCTAAACCATATCCCTAACATTTAAGAGCACTAGTACATGATGTGAACCTAGTTAATAAATTATGTTTTGATACTTGTACTTAGCCATTAATACCATTTATATTATAATATTATTTCCTTATTTTTATATTTTATTTTTACTATTCTATATTATTCTTACATAGAATAGTAAAAAAAGACGCCCTAGGATAATGGGGACGGTTGCGGCCGCTGTTATAGACAATTTAATGTATACCTGTAAGCAACAATAAACCATTCCTCACGAAAAAACGATTCTGAACGGAGTTCAGTTGATAGCAATGCTTTGTCAACAATATAAATGTCATTTTATAGTAAAATAATTAAATAGGCTTTATATATTTTATTTTAAAATATTTATTTAATTTTGTACCGATTTTTCAAATGCGATGAGAAAATCGAAGAATGACCTCTTGGTGTGGGGGGAAAGTACCTCCCCACGCCGATTTCCTTTCAGAAAAAATGCTACACGTAGAAATCTGAGCAAGTCTTCTGGTAGAAAGTCGCGCACAGACGAAAAAAAATAAACATCGTTGTAAAACTATAAGCTTTTTCGCTCTACTCAGAATCTAAAATCAATTACAAAAAATAAGGAAATAATATTAATATTAGATAATATCATATTAACTTAATTATTGATTAATTTTATTATTAGTACTCCAATTTCACCAACCCTCAATGGTGAGTTGGGTCATTATTATACTCGATATTATTTTATTATAATAAAATGAATCTACAGATTAATTATGACCAATAAATATTATTGTTATTAATACTAATGAGTAGCATTTCCAAAATTATTATAAAAATTATATTATTGTAATTTCACGATAGACAAACTGTAACTAATAAGTATGAATATTTTATTGTTTTTATTGCTATTATTTATTATTATTGCTATTAACCGTTAAATCGTGTTATTTTTTAACTCTTATAGGTTTTTTTTTTTTTTATATTATTATAATATTGCATGTAAATTGATATTTATTGTACAATTTATAACAGTTCAAAAATGAAAATGGCGGCATATATTGTTTAGAGTTTTTTTTTTTTATGCTCAATCGTGTAGGCTTTCTGTACCGTATTACCATATATGTCCTTAATAGTACGCCACAAATCTGCTCAATCGCGTCGTAAAAAAAAAAAAAAGATGTTTTATGCTCGGTCGTGTCGTAACCCCGGGACCGCATACTTACGCATTTTCGACGATCGCGATCGGCCAAAACGACCCCATCCTCCTGTATGGGTTCTGCAGCTCGGGTTTTTAAGTACACATACCTATGTATATTGTATACTGTATACATTATAAACTTTATAGCATCATATAAATACCCGATACAGTTTTAAAACTCGGATAATATTCGCACATCTATTTATTATACAATATCCGTTCGCCTATATAAATACAATATAATATTATTACTATCGATCGTGCATAATATAACCTTGTATAATACTTTCGACTATATCCACAAATTCGTTGGGAGTAACCAGTGACTATATCCCCTAAAAATTGGAATCGGTTACGAAATAATGAAGTTTGTTAAGTCTCGCCGGTCGCACTGGTTACGAAACGGTCACGAAATTGTGTGACCGTCTCGGATAGGCGGTGAGGTGACTACCGGTGACTTTTTGCATCGTCCCATCCAGAATTGTTGTTTCTCCCCGGCGAAACGTCTTGTTCACACTTATCATTATTTTCGTATCCGTTTAAGATGTTGTTGCTGTCATTGTTTTGTTGTCCATATCGTACGAAACGGGTATCTTTTTATTATTTCGCAACAATAGGAGGGGCTAAGTCATCTACAAAGGACGTGAGTTAGACGAATATCTTCACCGCCTCACCGGTGGTCACTACGAATCGTAACCCGTACCAAAATGGGTTGCCATCACAATTTACGACCGGTGACTCTCGACGAATTTGTGGTATGTATCGTCTTTTTTAACGTGTATTACGGAATAATAATAATAATAATAATAATAATAATATTAATATGTTCTGCCCCGAATGCGGCCTATATAACACTGCACAGCTCATCCGCATATCGAAACAAAACCGGCGCGACTCTATTGTTATAATATTCTGATCTCTTATTGTTATTCCGTCGACGGCGTACAGATGAATATCTGTATAAAATCTCTACAGCGGCCCCGGCTACTCCCGGCGCATAATAGACGCGCGTACAAAAGCATACGATGCTCGTAATAGAATTTGTTGCTGTTTTTTTTTTGTTTTTTTCTCTCGACAGATAGCCGCGGGCGACCGTAATATATTATTGTAAATTATCACGCGCGCGAATAAAACAAATATTATAAATCGCCGTTTCTCTTTTCCTTTTTTTTTTTTTTTTTTCTATATTATATTTTCCCCGCTAACGCCGAAACACGCGCCGAGCTCGCTTACCGGTCGCCGGATAAAATCCGCGGCCGCCGGCCACGGGTAAAAACCGACGAAAGCCTATGACGAGCGGCCGGTGTGCGTGCGCGCGCCCGCGTGCGTGCGACCGCGGCGCCCTCCGCCGCGACCTCGCCCCCGCGCCGTCCGACCGCCGCGACCGGCGCAGAGGCGTTGCTAATTTCCAGCGTCGTTGCGCGCGCGCGGGTACCGACGGGAGGCGGCCGCGGGCTCGGCTATTGGTTAACGGTACCGGCAAACCGTCGTCGCGTCGCCGCCGTCGTCGTCGTCGCCGTCGCCGTCGCCGTCGCCGTCGCCGTAGCCGTGGCCGCGGCCGGCGGACGGACGGACGAGAGCGATTCGGGTGGAGGGGGGGAGGGAAACAAAACAACAAAAACAAAACAAATAAACGGAGAAGGAATGAAAAAAAAAAAAATAATAATAATAATAGCTCGCGCGGTCCTCTCTGACGACGTCAGATCCGTTCGGTACCCGCGCGCGTCTCGTACGCAATGCGCAGCGCGGTGTATACGCGCGCGCACTCATACACCTAAATATGATACAACCGTCGTAGTGGTACACCGCTAAACCGCGTGTATGCGCGTCGGCGATCTCTCTTTTTTTTTACCTATTTTTTTTTTTTTTTTTCCCCACAAAAACCGACCGAATAACGATTTCCGCCGCGCCTATATAAAATATTATTATTATTATCGTGCATATATACATATAATATATTTGCGGTATACATATATATAATATAATACACAACAACAATGCTCTCGGTTATATTATGTGGGTCACCGCGATACCCGGTATATAATGTGTAATGATAATAAAAACCCGACGAGATCCCGCGCGACGCGCACACCCGGTACACGTAAAGAAAAAAAAAAAAATACCTCGAAGATAACGATAATATTATTATATCCGGCCTTCGGCCCTGGTGCGCCGCGCTTCGAGACGTCCGCTTATTTTTGATTTATTTCGATGGTTTTTTTTTTTTTTTTTTTTTCGTATTTTCGTTTCGTACATAAATCGGCCCCCTCACAGCCTCCCGCTCCCGTAGTACCCTGTGGGCGCACGCGATTACACCCGGGTCGCGGACGCGAAAAATCGCGCGCTGGCCGCTCGCCGAGAAGATATTACTGGAAATGTATGGGGGGGAAAAAAAAAAAAAAAAAAAAAAAAACGTAAATAAAAAGTAACGTTTTTTCCGCGCGACGGTTTTTTTTTTTTCGATTGATTTTTTCTCTCTCTCTCTCTCTCTCTCTCTCTCTCTTTCTACCGTACGTCGTATACGCACACGATATTATACACGCGCGTATGTATCGTATAGGTGTGTCAGGGTCGTACCGCGACGTTTTTTCGCAACCGCTCGCACGGCGCGCGACGGCGAAAATCCAATCACGGAATGACACGGTGTATATAATGATAATGATAATAACGCATACACGAGCATATTATTATACACGCGCCGAACATTATTGTTCGGCGTCGCTTCGATGTAATTAGGTTTTCGCCGCCGCACGGAGTGTAATATAATATGTAGTGAACGCCAATAAAACGCGAGACGATCTATAATAATAATAAACAAAACATTACGATCGGGTGAAAATCCGTTTTCACCCGGATGCGGGTCACGTAATAATAATAACAATACGGTTATCGGTATGGGTACGCCTATACATAGGAACGCGGGGAGTCCGGAGCACGGGGTCCGGTGTGCCGGTCGGATAAACGAGTGCGTACTGCAAGAGAGCTGCTGGTGGCTCGGACGTGACTTCGACAACGTATCAAACGAGAGAAACCGCACTACTGACGCGGTCCGCGCACGCAAGGGGTGGTGGGGGAGGCGTAGAGGAATAAGACGGAGAAAGATTCTGTGCGGTCGGACCCGATTGAAAAGGACGACGTGTGCGAGGTCGGCGTCGAGTTCCGGGGCGACGTACGGAACGAGAAGAACCTCGGCGTCATACGTCTGGACAGCGCGAATCGCCGTGTATCCCGTATGGACTTTGTACAGACGGAACATTCGCGCCCCGAGGACCGGGATTCGTGGTCGGTGTCCGAACGGGTCGAGTGGGACGGGTCGACGTTAGAATACATAAAGCCCAGACAGTGCGTAAGACGGCGAATTCGCACTCCGAGGACGGCAGCCAATTAAAACGCTCCATTTGTCATCTCGCGTGTTTCCGTCCTCGGGGCCGCCCCGCGCCGGAACGGGTTCGTACGCCGAACGTAGTCTACGGCGGTTACAGAAATACGTACGAATAGTAGGGCGCGCAGCGCTCTGAAACGGTTTTGGACGGACTAAAAACCTATCGCGGTCC
Organism: Cinara cedri; assembly: GCA_902439185.1. Taxonomy (NCBI): domain Eukaryota; kingdom Metazoa; phylum Arthropoda; class Insecta; order Hemiptera; family Aphididae; genus Cinara; species Cinara cedri. Next base: position 316,478 of record CABPRJ010000001.1, read on the forward strand.
CGCGATCGCCCCCGGTCACGATTCGCGTACGACGCACAGAGACGGTCACGCGCGCGTAATTTATAAAAAAACTACCGCGCCGGGGTTCGCACATAATACGCGGCGCGAGACCGCGGCCCCGCGCCGTCGGAAGGTTCGCGACTCGCCGACAAGCCTCCCGGTTCGCCCGCCGGTACAGGCGCAATAACAACACAATGACAATAACAATGACAATAACAATAATATTATTATTATTATTATTATCTCAACGATACCGCGGCCGCGGTACAGCCGAAGGCCGCCGCCGGCGAATATGTGCGTGGCGAGGAGACCGCGGCGGGCCCGCGCACGCGGAACGCGCGCGGTATACGTGCGGCCGCGCGCCGTTTTAATAACAACAATGGTAATAACATTGTTATTAATAATATTAACGCGCCGTCCTGTCGTCGCGCACATAATATTATTATCGTGTGTAATCGCGCCACCGCCGGACCGCCCGCCGCGCGGTCCGGCCGCCGCTGTCGAAAACCGCCGCACCCCCTCCCCCCCGCCGCCGCCGCTTATAATAATAATAATAATAATAATGCGTAAATAAAATATCCGTGTAATATAATAACGTGAGCGGCGGCGGCGGCGCGCGCGTTTATTATCGTCGTAATAACATAATAATAATAATAATAACAACGATAACGATCGGTCGGCCGTAATGATATTATAAATTATCGTGTCGTTATCGAGACGGCGGATCTCGGCGAGAGAACCGTATGCGCGCGGCCCGACGCGACAGCAACGGCAACGGCAACGGCAACGACAAAGACGACGATAAAATAACGATAATCCGGGCTCGGATTTCGTCGCGCTAAAAATGACCGGCCGCACGATCGAGAGAAAAAAAAAAAAAACCCCATAAACCGAACGCTAGACAATAATTATCGGCACGGGCGAGCTCGCTGAACGGAAAACCCGCCCGCGGCGAAACGCTTTTGATTCGCGTTACGGTGTAACGGTCGTGCCCCCTTTTTCCCCCGTCCGCGAGCCCCTCTTGAACCAGACCGGCCGTCTATGGCGAGGGGGGGTGGGGAATGCTAAAATTATACAGACACGTCGCGGGCCCGCGGGGCCCGATGCCTCGACAGCGCCCCGCCGTTAACACCCTAACCAATAGTAAGCGACTGCGCGTTTCGTTTGCGAATTTTTTTATGAAAAAAAAAATCGTTATTATTGTTATTAGTGTGCGTTGTCCGGTAGGTGATCCGCAGTGTTTCGTTCGGCTTGTTCACGTCGCGAAATGCGCGGATAGGATATTTAGTGTTATTTATGTGGGTGCTGTGCTAAAAACCCACTCGCACCCCGCTAACGATAATGTGCCGTAAAAACGTAGCGAGTAAATAGCGAATAAGAAAACGTACGCAAGTATTTATTATTTACTTTACTTTTTTTTTTGTTTACATTTCAGAAAAAAAAAAAAAACCTAGAAATATATGCATATGCGGCATGGAATATCGCGGCTGGGAAACAAAATTCTACGAAAATTCCGCAGAGATTTTTCAATTTAAACGAACGATTCGAGATTGTGACACGAGAAACCGAAACGTACAGTCATTGCGTTCGTATTGCGCGTTCGTGTTGCCGTTTTAATTAATTATCGTCAACGGAATCGACTGCGGACCGGTGTATTATTTATTTTTATTTTTCACCGTAACGACGCGATTTTTTATTTTCCGTACTGTTAACCGTCCCGCGCTCGCGCCCGCCGCTGATAACAATAACGGCAATCATAATTCGTAAATCGGAAACGTGCGATTATTGTGTTGTCGGCCGTGCATGCCGTCGTCGCGCGGGAACGAAAAACTACGTTCGGTTCGCGCGCGTCTCGCGGACAGGAAAATATTAGGTTAGGTTAGGTGAGGTGGACGGCGCGGAATTTTTTTTTCGCCGCTCGCGCGTTTCCGAAACATTACACGCGTCGGTTATCGGTAACTCCGTCTCTTCCCCCGCGGACTTTCCGCAGGGGCCGGTATTTGTACGCGCGGTTTCCGGCACGAATCGGACTGCTTTGCCGACAAGAATGGTACAGTTACCGGGTAACAACATTATTATTGTCCGCGTTATTACGCCCGAAACAAAGCCAAGCGTAGAATAAGAAAAAAACAAAAAAAAGAGCGGCGATACTGCGGCGGGGACCGCGCTGTCCGCGAGCGCCGATGAGAAACGTCGCGCTATATTAATTATTCGTCGATTGCACGCAGGTTTCCGGTTTGAAAATTCGTCCGCAGACAGAACACGGATAAAACGACGAGAAAAAAAAAAAAAAAAACGGTCACAGCACACAGTTTAATACAGTTCGTCGGTCCGCTCCGCTTTTCTCTCCCGAAAATCGCTCGTATGCGTTGTGAAAAAATTAATCACTCGCGGATGTAAAAACTTTCGCGCAGTCTCCCTGTACGAAGCCTACGGGGATCCGCCATCGCTGGCCGCGGTCGCGGTTTACGGAAACTCGCGGGGGAGGGCGCTGATTCGCTGGTGGGTATTCGCCTCCCACGCGCCCACTTGAAACACCGACGGCTAATATTTTATGCCGCACAATAACGCCGCCGCGACTGTTGCCGCCGCGAAATTGTCGCGGTATTGCGCCGACGGTTTAATCGAAATCGAATTCTAATGTTCGAATATTAAACTATTAACCCCGTACGGTTCGATTCGCAAATTAATTTTTATTAACTGCCGTCGGCCGAACACGGGTATCGTTCGTTTGAAATGGGAGCGGGAAAAAGAAGAAATTAACGCGTCCGTTCGGTACCTGCACGAATAGGTCTATTTATTTATTATTTTTATTTTTTTTTTTTTCGAATACTCTCGCGAAAAGAAAAATCGCGACGATATCGCGGATATTATGGGCCTTTATTGCGTTACAATGTCGGCATATGCCCGCGCGTTGAATTCCGGATGAGCGTAGAAAGCCGGAGAAAAAAAAAAAAACAAAATCGTCTCGGCAAGTAAATATACGCGCGAGCGACATCCGGGTCGCGGACTTGCGGAATGCGTCGTTTTTTTACGCGACAATATACATATCCATGTGTATATATTCTGCTGCGCAGTAGCGCGCATACTGATATATTTTTTTGCGAGGATTCCGACGAATTCGGACAGAAAACCGACTCTCGGAGTCGTGCAAATATGAAACGCGCGGTCAACAACAAACGGGTCGCTGCAGCGGTATACGTACGTCGTACACGTGCCTGTACGGTCGGCACACGACGGATGAAAACTCGTCACGGGGGGGATGTGAGGGGGGAGGGGGAAATGTCCGGAGACCTGGCCGCGGTCAGCTCGTTGTAATAGAGTTTTCGCCGATAGTGTCGCGATGTCGAGCGGATTTGACGGGGAAACGAAACACGCTCTGTGTATAACGCACAAATTATAAACGCACGTAACGCGCATCGGACCCCGGACACGACAACAGTAATGCGCGGTGATACGTGTAACGCGAGCCGTTCTCCATAGTCTTTGCCGCGGTTTTCGCGGTCGGCTTTTACGCGAGTATCTCGGAAAAACTACACCCGCGGATGCCCCGTGTACGCTCGCAATCGGTCGCGGACGTCGATCGCCGAGCGACCGCGGCGTAACCTAACCGACGACTCGGAAGAAAAAATCGACCGTTTGCATACATACAATGCATAAAACACACAATGTTTGTAGCGTGGAATTCGTGTACGCGAATCGCCGAGGAGCCGCTGAAAACCGTACGCGAAACCGGGAGCCGGAAAAAAATTCTGCGCAAACAATTCGAAAACAATATTTCAACGTGCGCTGCACACGCCTCGGACGAATTTTCGTTTGCCTGATTTTTTAGCCAATGAGTCTTTGCCGTTCCTCCCGCCTGCGCAATAACACCGCCGCGCTGGCAAGCCACGGCCGGAAGTACCTTACGGTCCCGAAAAACGCCATCGGTAGGTTTGCTGATAAACGTTTTTTCTCGTTTATCCCGTTTTACGCCCGTCGCGCGGTCGCTGCACGCTATGATATGCTTTTTTTTTTTAGTCCGCGACGGCGGCGATATAGAACCCGAGGGCCGACGATATTTTCGGAACTCGGCCGCGGGCTACGGAGACGCGCGTACGATTTAATGTAACAGTGCGGCGCGGGGTTTGAAGGTCAGCAACGGTTCCGACGCGTGCGGGTCCACGTATTATGTTATTCGCGACCGTTATTAAATACAACGCATGAAACAACGCTGCCCGGGGGTCGGGGGAGGGTCTTTGGTCCTCGGGATTCGGAACGCCCCGGAAATTTCGCGCGGCGTCCCCCCCCATTCACCCCCCCCCCTCCCGACCGAACCAATAACCGAAATCCCNGGAACGCCCCGGAAATTTCGCGCGGCGTCCCCCCCCATTCCCCCCCCCCCCTCCCGACCGAACCAATAACCGAAATCCCGACCGTACCCGCGCGCGCCCGGGACTTTTCGACGGCGGGAGGGTAGTGGGGGTAGGGACCCGAGAATGAAACGCTAAAAGAATCGCGAATGAAACGATCGTGTTCTCCACGCGACCCGAATCCGCGCGAGGATAACGGTAATGTTACGCGAAAGCTTAGAAAAAAAAAAAAAAAAAAGCCGGCCAATTTCTAGACGATACCGTCGCGTAACACTCGGCCGGATTATGCCACGCGCGTTCCAACGGCGGATCGCTCGCGTTTCGTATTCGTCAAGTGGACCGCGTCGTGCGGCGGGGGCGAGGATTCAACCGCCGAACCTCAACGCGCGAAATATAACGGCCGGCGACAGTGAAACGATGAACACCGCGAGATTCGCGCGAAATATAAATAACGATCCGTATTGTATTGAGTCCGCGGCGTGTTTTTCGAAAAAAAAAAAAAACCAATAATAAAACCGCGAACGCGCGTCCCGTCCGTTTCGTCGGGATTCTCGCGGTGCCCCCGAACATCATTACCGCGATACCCCGGCGGATCGTGTTTTTCGTCGCCGTGCCGGCGGATCGACCGCGCAGACAGAGACGCCGCAAACGTCGATCGTCGATATTAACCGTTCACGTGGCGCGTATTGTTCGCGCGCGCGACCAATAATAACGTTCAAAAGTCTAGGGGCAAGGTCCCGGCGCCGCGGCCGATGCGTCTCGCGCCGTGCCGGGTGCCGCGACGATTCCGGCCGGGGTACGCGTGTCGTCCGAGGGTTTCGCGCGCGGATCGGAAGGTGATCGGGACGGACGACGCGAGACGTAGGAAACGACCGCCGATAGCGACCGCGTCGCCGCGTTCGTGCGGTCCTCCGGGCGCAGTCCCCGGGGCATTGTCGCCGGGCCTAGCGCGCCGCGGCACAGTACGGCGCCTGGGCGCGGGCACGCGGTATTTCATGACGCGGCGCGAATGGACGTGACGGAATTCAAACGTCGGGAAGTCCTCGAAACGCGGTTTCGTTTCGAAACGTTAAAGTCCGCGGGTGGGAGGGCGGTAAGGGTCTCGTCTCCCCCCCCCCCATCGTACGTAGCGCGCGCGCCGACGACTGACGACTGCGGTCATTCTCATGCCTATTGTGCGCGCCGCAGTTTACTACGTGCGGGGCGATTATTGTTAATTTTTTTTCCACCGGGCGCGAACAATTCTTCCAGCGAGAAAACACGCTCGTGTCTCTCTTTTTCTTTTTTTTTTTTTCTTTTACGCAGACGTCGCGCGCGCGTACGACCGCCGCCGCCACTGCCTCGGAACGGCCGGACCCGTACGCGGTCATCACGGCGCGCGACTTGCCGCGCGTCGCAACGATCGTTGCGGGAAATTGACTCGCGCGGTTGCGATACGCCGGCGACCACCACACAATAAAATGCGACATGACGACTTACCCGCGGACTGACGGACGACGGCTGCTGCGGCGCACAAGACGACGGCGACGACGGCGACGGCGACGGCGACGGCGGCTGCGGCTGCGGCTGCGGCTGCGGAGGCGTCGGCGGCGGCGGCGGCGGAACAACAATGAGATTATTGTTAACAAGTATCCGTAATAAAATACACTTAACTATGATGTGTTATCATACAGTTACATAATGCGAGTGTGTGTGTGTGTGTGTATATACATAAATATACGTATACGTTGTACGCACGGTACAGTAAAATTTAGTCTATAATAATAATAATTTTTAAAAAAAAACCAAATAAAATACAACACTTTTTTTTTTTTTTTTTTTTTTTGTACGTCAATAATATACATTATTATTATATTTTCTTTTGTTTCATAATATCATGTATAATACGTATTATCATGTACTAAAATTATATAATAAATTACACAGACCAAAACACTATCAGACTTGGTACAGAAATTTTAGTCTAATGACAACAGAACAAGAGTATACAACGTTTTTTTTATTTTTTAAAACTTTTTCAATATATTATTATTATTACATGTTTTTATGTACAGTTTTCTCTTTTACTTTTTCAAAAAAAAAAAAAAAAGTTGTTGAAAAACGAAAAAAATAATAATAATAATAATTCGTACA
>CABPRJ010000001.1:323010-335901 GCA_902439185.1 Cinara cedri
TTTTTTAAAAAAAAAAAAAAAAAAAAATCTCTTATCGCGTATCAACGGGGTACACAACATATATCATAATAGGTACGACGGCGTTGGTGTCGTTTTCAAATTTTCGAACTTTTCCGTATAAATTATTTACAGTGTACACGTAACAAACGTTTGAAACCGGTTCAATACACGATACGATAGTAAAAATCAATGAGTAATAATAATAATAATAATAATCAATAATAATAATCATATCAATATTCAATAATAATCAATAATAATAATCAATAATAATGATAATAATAATAATAATAATAATAATAAGAATAATAATAATAATAAATGATAATAATAATATTTAGTTGTAATAAAAAAAAAAAAAATAGTTGTTGAAAAACGAAAAAAATAATAATAATAATAATTCGTACAAATCAAAATGTAATACGTGTATGACGGGGGCGGGGGGCGGGGACGTACAATAATAATAAAATAAATGAAACGCGCGATAATTATAATGTTCATTAATTATTTGATTACCATAGCGCTGCGTCCGTGTCGGATTCGACGTTGTCGGCGAATTCGCACGAGCGGCGGCAAAACCGCGGCACGGGGCCCGAGGACGGGACGAGTACGCGCGTTTCCGAGCCGCCGGCAGTTCTATGGTAATTTATTTTTTTTTTTTGTTTTGATTCCCGGTGAATATTTTTCGGATCAAACGAGCGCGTATAAAACATAATATACGGCCGTTATAAATTCCGTATAATGTCGGAAATTTGGGGGGGGGGAGAGAGAGAGGTACGTTTTCAACAACTATACAATTAAAATTAAAATTTAAAAAAAATACGACAAAAAATTCAAATAAATGTAAACACGTACATAATAAAAAATAATAATAATGTTAATAAAAATAATAATATAATCGACACACGGTGCGCGTGTGCGACGGTCACGAAACATTATTTCGTATCAAAAACGTATTTATTATTTTTTTTTTTTTTTAAAACTACCGTTTTCGAACGCACAAATGCGTCGTAATATCCGTCGGAACCGAAACGGCAGANATAATAATATAATCGACACACGGTGCGCGTGTGCGACGGTCACGAAACATTATTTCGTATCAAAAACGTATTTATTATTTTTTTTTTTTTTTGTACAACTAAAAACGCAACAGGAAAAAAAAAATAAAAATAAAAATAATCACTAAACGATTTGTCGCGTACACGCGCGCACGCATACACGCACATATGTATGTATGTAAAATTTTGTTGATTCGAGAGTTATGAATTTGGAATTCTTTTTTTTTTTTTCTTTTAAAACTACCGTTTTCGAACGCACAAATGCGTCGTAATATCCGTCGGAACCGAAACGGCAGACCGGATTGTTTACGCGCGGCGATGATTCTCGTGTATAGATGCGCGCGTGCAATAAAATTTTATCCGTCACTTAAAAAATAAATACCCTATTTTTATAATTTTTTTCTTTTCCGTAAATTTCATAATATCATATTAAATATTTTAATAATATGAATAATATATACTTAATCACGACACAACAATAATAATTAAATATAATGTTATAATGTATTTACAAAATAGTTTTATTATTTATTTTCAATTTATTTATATACATATACGTATATATATACATATATACGTATACATACATATATATATATACATATATAGGTATTGTTATTATATTATGGGTACATAAATGTATAACGACTGTATATAATAATGTGCGAGTAGGTTCGTGTGTATGTATGCGTATGAGTATTTTATACACGGTCCGAACGTAATGTAATGCAGACGGTGTTGACGCGATGACGGCGCGCAAATTATCAATTTAATATGTACAAAATTGTTATTTATTTATTTATTCATGATATTTATTCGGTTTCGCGTGTTCGTGCCGTTGATAATATTTATTTTACGTTTCTCTGTGTACACATACTCGTATTCATAACGGGGTATCGTTTTCTAATAAAATATATTATTGTGTTTATTTATTTATTTATTTTTTTTTTTCTTTACTAGGAGTGGCGGGGACGTGGTTAGAGGGTGTGGGGAGGGGGTATGGTCGAGAGGAGATGGCACAAAAACAACTCGTGTCGTCGTAAATGGCAAATGTCAATTTTTTTTATATTTTTTTTTTTATTTTTTTTTTTTTTTTATGAAATTTATCGTCATAAAAATTACAAGGGTATTATTATTTATATTAATATACATAAGAATATTAGAAAATATAGGTACCTATATTATGTCGTATCACGTAAAAAAAAAAAACCTACGGTACTTAAAACTGCGGGGGGCGATCGATTAGAGGTAAAAAAAAAACCACATTAAATATTATTGTTTTACACGGGCATTAGGTAAATGGTGTTGAAAAAAACCGCACGCGCACGCACTCGCTGTAATAATGCTGATGTTCTACGGGGTTTGTGTGTGTGTTTTTTTTTTTTTAACTAATGTATTGTCGTATCGGGATTTTCGCCGCTGCGGACACGGAGGCGTGGGAGATAGAAAACGAATTCTGAACGTACGAGCGATTGCACGGTAGGTACGCATACTGTACGGCGGACGCTGTGATGTATAACATCGTAACGGACGGTGAGATCGGGAGGGGAAAAACGTTTACGGGTAAAAAAAAGAATAAAAAAAAAAAAAAAGTGACCCGGGCCTTATACACACACATACGTATATATCACGTTTGTCGTGGGAACGTCGGACTCGATAATCTGTCGGTTTTTCGTCCGTCTCTCGTCGGTATAACATAAAACCGTTCGTACATATAAATGGCGTTTGGCGAGAAAATACAACGGTACCGTGTGACCGGCGGTATTATTTGGAGAGAAAGAAAAAAAAAAAAAAAAAAAGACAAGAAAATCCGAGGAGTCCGTGAATTGCGATATCGGCGGTGTTTTTTTTTTCCCGCCGATCATCTCCGCGACCGTTTACAATCGTTTCTCCGAGACCGTGCGAACGGTTCTCGCGCCGCGAAAAATATCGAGCAAAACAATAATAATAATCTCATCAATCGTGCGATGCGCATTCGGGCCTTTGCGGGCGCGTATGCGAATAAATAGAAAATAAATAATAAAACGGCGTTGATTCGGCGACGGGCGCGAACGTGTGTATCGTGAAATAAGTCTGTCGTCTTGAAAAAAAAAAAGAAAAAACTAGGGTTTACAAACGGACAAAATCGAAAATATAAATCAAAAGAAAATAATAATAATAATAATAAAAAAAAAAAGACACAAAACTCCGCGAATTCCAAATAGGAAATAAAAATAATAAATGAAAAACGTAACGATCCGCGGGTGTCTATAAAATAATAATACAATAATAATGTATGTGTCTGCATAATAAATAGTACATAATCAAAATAATATTAAAAAAAAAAAACCCGTACGAATAACGGTATTGGAGAAAAACGAAAAAAAAAAATAAAAATAAATAATCTCCGAGCAATCAGTACGAGTCAATAATAATGCAAATAATAAAAATCGCGCAGCGGCTTTATAGGATCGGGCGATGCACGCGCGCCGCACGTGAACAATTAATAATAATGGCCGGTTAGAAAAACGAAAAAAAAAATTTTTTTAATACGCTCGTCGAGACGAATCGAACCGCGGACGCGTATTTATTTGCGTACGTATAAATTATGTGCACGGCGCTAAAACGGCAATTAATTAAAAACATTAATACTTGATTACGACAAAAAAAAAAAAAAAACATGAAAAAAATAATAATTACGAAAAAATTAATTTCCCGGAAGGAAAACATATAAAAAAACAAAGGTAAAAACCCGTCTCTGACGGCACTGTTTTGGTGCGCGCACACCCCGAAATGCGGCGGTACGGTATTGTCTTCCCGGAGTCTGACCGGTCCGAAGATGGGCGGTGTGTTTTTTTTCCACGATCGTGATATTTATTGAAAAAAAAAAAGTAATAAAAAAATAACCGTGTGTCCGGTCCGGGTCGGGTCTGTTCGTCCGGTGATTTATAATGAAAACGCGCAAAGGTACGTGTGTCGGGACTGTACGGCCGCGCGGGCCGGGGAGCATCGTTATTGCTGCAGTCGTTGTTATCCGTGTTTGGCCCCGGGAGGTGGGGGGTTTCTGGAGGATTGTTTTTTTTTCTCTCTCTCTTTCTTCACTCTTCTCGCGTGTCCACCGGTGCCGGACGCGCCGCGGGGAGCCCGCAAAGAAGATCGTGCGCACACGACGATGTTATATTGAAGAAGGAAAAAAAAATAGACCTTTCGGCGCATGTGTATGCGCGGACCCGACTAATGCGTTTTTACCGGGGGAGGTGAACAAAAAAATACAAAAAAAAAACGATGCGTCTCAGTGCCGGAGGGTATTCGCGTCGTTGTTGTTGTCACGAGGCGGTTTTCTTTCTTTCCTATCGGATCGGAAGACGGGGGGACGGGGTGCGGACCGGCAAGTCGCCGGACGACAAAAACGACGCGGCGACGACGAATTTTTTTTTTTTTTTCAAATTCTATTTCCCAACAGATGAAATCTGTCAGGAGTCGACGCGCGTGCCGCAATGTTGCCGGGCGGCCGAATGCGCGGCCGGCACCGTAATCCCTCGCCCCGCCCGCCGGAAAAGGAATGCCGGACGTTAAAACGATCGTAGTCATCGACCCGCGATTTTTCGTTATTGCATTCGCAGGAAAATGTAAAATGAAAAAAACGATATTTTTAATGAACGCGGGGAGAACAAAAAAAAAAAACATATAAACACAAACGTGTACTTAAACGCTAAAATAAAAGTAAAATATTAAAAAAAAAAAAAGACCATACAGGCCAAAATACGTAAACTATGTACAGGGAAAAAAAAAAAAAGACGGGTAATGATAATCGCCCCTCGAAAGAAACGATCGCGTCACCCGTCGTTATCAACGATGAAGGCGTGCGAATAATCACGCGCACGCGTCTCCGTCACGCCAACTCGTATCGTCATAAATGGGTCGCAAGAGGTAAAACACTAAATGCGAATAAAAAAAAAAATAACATAAAACTAAAGGGTAAAAAAAAAAAAATGTACGCGGTTCCTCCCCGGCGGCGCGAGCCGTAAACCGGTTTTTTTTTTCCCCCTCTGTTTGCGAGCCGGCGAAAGATTCGGATTTCTTCCTCCCCCTCCAACCCCGCGCACGGTTTCTACCGAATTACGCGGGCGCGGTCTCCTCCCCGGTATCGTTTTTCGGCTCGGCACCGGTTTTCTCGTGCGCCCGACGGGCGTGTGTCGTTGCTGCGGCCGGGACGGGCGGGCGGGTAAACACACGAATTGTTCGCACCGTCCCGTCCGCGTCCGGTATGTTGGTGCGGAAGAGTGAGTGGGTGGCGGGAGGGGGCGGGGTGGGTGTAGGGGTGTAGAAAGAAAACAACGTCTATCGCTTTTGTCGCCAATAATTGCGTTCGCGAAACGTTATCACGTGTTATGACATTTGCGTGGACGGGAAAAAACGGCGGACTTTGGTACGAAGCGAGAGTTTTCTTTTCATCTTGTACGATATTGCGAACGCGAGCGGGCCGCGGTTTGCCGTTTTTCCCGTCGAATTGCGCGTGTGTGATGCGGTGCGTTTTTTTGGTTTTTTTTGTTTTTGAGGGCGTTAACATATTAGATATTTGTTTTGTTTGTTTTTATGGCACTGACGTCCCCGTCCGAACGCGGGTTTCGGGGGGTGGGGGGACGCTTTCCTTCGGTCAACACGATCGTATTTTTATTTATTTTTTTTTTCTAATGTGTATACGTTCTCGCGGGTCTCTAATATGTACGCGATGTTTAATCCTATTTTTTTTTTTATTTTTTTATCGTTATTATATTTATTTTTTCCATAAATAGTCGAACATAACGTGTGCGTAATAATAAACCTGCTGTTACACGGGCGTGTATATTTTATAATATATGTGTACGTATAATTTTACGACGGCGGATTCTGATATCAACGAACATTATTAATGTGTACATTAAATGCGGGAGGGGGGGAAGGGGGGCATGAGGTTTTTCGGATTGGATTTTTTCCCACCTACTATAAATTATTATTGTGTTTATTATGTTTTCAATGAAAATTACAATGTTACGAAGTATATATATATATATGTGTGTGTTTTTTTTTGCGGTTTTTTTATTTTTTTTTTTTTATATATTTATTATTGTTTTCGGTAGGTAAGTAAAAAAAAAAAAAAACAATGCACTTTTATGTACAAAGCAAACGTATAGATACATAAAAGAGCCGTCTCGCGATGTGCCGGGCATACTGCATATACGAGCTTACGAAACGTTGCCACGCCGGCGGTGTTTCTGGCGTTGTTGTGACGGATCGCAAATGTGATTTTTTTTTTTTTTCTGATACACGAATGGGGAGCGCGAAAAAAAAAACCGTTGGAAATCCCAATTTTCCCGCCCCTTACAGGCCTCCCTTCCCCCCCTCCCCATCCCGTGTCCGTTGTAGCTCGTAAGCGCTGCAAATGATACCGTCGTAATGTTCAAAACAATTATACGCGTGTAAACGCATATGCAGTCGGCACATGATATTTTTATGTACTAATAGTTTGTTTTGCGTGGCGCGCCCGCTCATTAGCCCGCGATGTTTATGTTTTTTTATCTTTGTTTATTTATTTATTTTTTATTTATCGGGATGCGCGGGCGCGCACACAAACGCACACAGTTATGTATTTTGATAACAGAGATAAGTCGCGCGGACGTATTCGGGTTAGAAAACAAAAAAAAAAAAGAAACAAAAAACGTATAGTAGCGAAAAAAAAAAAATAGGATAAAACATCACTAAGGCTTTATAAATATTTATAAAACAACGGAAAAAAAAAAAAAAAAAAAAAAATATATATATATTTATATAAATATTACGGGAAACGGTCGGATGGCGACCGTTTTGCCGCGTTTTGGGCGTTTTTTGTTTGTTTTTTTTTTTTTTTCTGTTTTACAATATGCTTACATGAGCCGCGCCGACCTTTACATGTGATGACCCAAATGGGCCATCTGTAAGTCGGGCGACATGGAATGCGGGTGACTCTGTTGCACGAGATTCTGCTGTTGGTTGTGCGACAGGTAAGGATGGTTGTGCGCCTGTTGGTGTCCCTGAGCGCCGGCCGAAAGCCTGGAGTCGAGCGGCAAGTACATGCGTAACAGATCGCCACCGCCGAGTTGCTGCTGCTGTTGCTGGTGCAGCTGCTGCTGTTGTTGCTGCTGCTGCTGCTGCTGTTGCTGTTGCTGCTGTTGCTGCTGCTGCTGCTGCTGCTGCTGCTGTTGGCACAGCCTGGGACTGGGCGAGTGGCCGCCCGCCGATTGGACGGGTGGCGAGATCCTCTCGGACTTGACGCTGTCCGGGCTGTGCGACGTGGACGGCGGTCCCTGTTGATACTGGTTCATATCAGGGTACAGGTTGTAGCTGCCGTTCAAGTAGTGCATGGAGGCGGCCGCGGCGACGGCCGCGTTGTTGTTCATTTGCGGCATGTCGTAGCGGTACCCGGCGGCCTGAGACGCGGCGGCCATGTGGGACGCGTACGACGAGGGCTGTTGCGCGTACGGATTCGGATCGTGGTGCATGCCGAACCCGCCGTTGGGCATGTATCCGTTCATCTGATGGTACAGCTCGGCACGGCTGTTGTTGACCATCTGCTGCTGTACCGCGGAAGACGCCTGCGAAACCGAGTTCCGACCGCCGACACTGTTGTCGCACGGCTGTCCGCCACCGGCGCCACCCAACGACAGCGGGCCTCCGCCGCCGGGCAACGGGTACTTTTCCTTCTTCATCAGCGTCTTGGTCTTGCGCCTGGGTCTGTACTTGTAGTCCGGGTGTTCCTTCATGTGCACGGCCCTCAACCGCTTGGCCTCGTCGATGAACGGCCGTTTTTCCGTCTCGGTCAGCATTTTCCACTCGCTACCCAAACGCTTACTGATTTCCGAATTGTGCATTTTAGGGTTCTCCTGTGCCATCTTCCTGCGCTGGCCGCGCGACCACACCATGAACGCGTTCATCGGGCGCTTGACGCGGTCCACGTTGTTTTGATTTTTGTTGGCCGAAGACGAATTGTTGTTGTTGGGCGACGGGAGCTGGAGCTGTCCGGCACCTCCGCCTAGCCCGCCGACTACCTGGTGATGGTGGTGCGCCGCGGCTTGCATGTGGTGATGTTGTTGCTGTTGATGTTGTAAAAGCGCGGCCTGCTGTTGCTGTTGCTGTTGTTGCTGTTGCTGCTGTTGTTGCTGTTGGGAGGGCGGTGGCGAGGACAGCGGCTGTTGTAGCCCGCCGCCTTGCGGTCCGCCGAGCACGACGCCCGCGGGACCGATGCCGGCCAACATGCCCATTTGGTTCAGGTTGCCGTACGCGTGACTCATGTGCGCGGACGCGTGGTGGCCACCGCCGGCCAACAGGCCTGAACAGTTTTTAATTTCGGCGTCCATTAGCATTTTATAACTATGGCCGGTGTTCGGTTGGAATTCGGCGACACGACGATAATGAGCCAGTTGCAAATATCGTTCGAACGCACGCGGAACGGTGTCCGCCGGCTGGGCCGGTTGTGCGATGGCGATCGCGTGTGTACCTATCGACGGAGACGAGGCCGGGTCAAGGCGGTGTCATTCGTGCGGAAAGGCGACAAAATTAAATAATAATAAAAAAAAAAAATGATCACGGCACTCGCGAATTTATAACGAAAAAAAAAAAAATAAAATAATAATAATTAAAATAAAATATTCGTTTCGGTTCAACCGGCGTGTATGTTTATCGCGGGAAACGTGAAACGATATTACTGCGGAACGCAGCGGTAAAAGTGCGCGCGTTGGCGACGGACGGAATGTACGTGTAAAATAAATATCAGCACACTAGTCGGCGACGGTACGGATGCGGTGACGACGAACACTCGCGCGCGAGCTCCGGAACGGTAATGGCGCAAAATGGAACGTACGTGCGAATCGAACCAGTGCCGTTGTGCTACTGATCGGTGAACGGAGAACGCGACTAGTGCGCGGCGAGTTACGGCGGCGACGGCGGCGGCGGTGGTAGCGCTGTCGGTTGTCGGCGCGCGGCGGCGGACGTGGCGGAGTGCGGTCCCGGTGCCCCCACCGCCGCGCGCGCAGGTACGTATCGATTGTCGCGCCGCCTCTCGGACCAATCGGATGCCGCGACGTCACGGCCTCTGGGCGGCCTCCGCCGGGTGAACCATATTTTTACGCCGCCGCCGCCGCCGCCGCCGACGCCGCCGCCGCGCACGCCTAACCTTCTTCGTCTTCGCGCGCGCCGTCCGTTCGAAAAACCGGGGGCCCGACCCCGGCCGACGACGACGACGCCGAAAGCCGCCCGTATTACCGAATATTCGGGATACGGTGGAGGGGGGGCGAGAAAAAAAAAAAAAAAAAACGAGCGGCGAAAAAAAATCGTAATTTCCGATTACCACCTACCTACCTTTGTGTACGACGCGCGGCGTTACGGCCGATAATTCGGGCCGTATTTGTCATCGTAAACCGAACCTTTGCGCGGCGGTAGATGGCAATAGCGCATTTTGCACGCGGCGCGCGCGACAATATCCGCGCGTACGATTTTCGCGATCGGCTCGCGACCAAAACGGGGCGGGCGGTTCGCGCGTCGAATCGCGACGATCGCCGCCTGCCCTTTTTCCGTGCATAATCCGCGGCGATAACCCGAACGGTCGGACGCGTAGCGAATATGAACGATAACATGTTATCGGTGGACGGCGAATGTGCGTCCGTGTGCGTCCGCGGTAAGCCGTCGCCGTCCGCGAACTCCGGTCCCCGCGTAAAACGTCGCCGCGCAATTGTTATTACGGGACGCCGCAAGGGTCTTCGAGCGCGCGGTCTTTCGTCCGCAACCGGACGGTGTTACGCGCAAGGTCAAAGGTCAACAGTCGGCTGCGTGCGGTGCGTTCGCAGCACTCGCGCGCGGTGTTGCCGGAAAAGTGTATAGCCAAACAAAATATTATTGTCATCCGGTTGTTGTGTGCACACGCTCGCGTGTTATCGTCCGCCCGTTATCGTGTACAATGCGCTTATACAAAAGCGCGCGTATCGGGCGTAGCGCAATAACGCGCGAAACATCGTATCGTTTCCGACGGTCGACGGGGCACGCAACGTCACGCGTCCGGCGTACAATAACAAACCGCGCGCGAAACGCCGGGCCGCGTAAACGCGCGCGCGTCGTGATAACGCGACGGTATTTACAGGCGCCCGCGCGCGTGTTATTAAAACGATGACGTGACCGTGACGACAACGGCGCGCGCGGCGCTGTTGTCGCGCAACGGCCACCGAAATAACGGCCGCGCACGACCGCGCGGTCCGGCCCGTCCCGCGGACGCCGCCGGCCGGGGGACTCGGCACCAGACGCGACGTGCGCTCACCGGTCATTTTTGACGAGCGGTCGCGCGTCTGTCTGTGCGTGCGCCGCCAGGGCCATATAGGGTACATGACACGTTGGCCAGACTTCCACGGGAGAAATCGTAGATTTCCACTGACACAAAAAAAAAAACCTGTGGCGTAGCCCTTTGTGCACGCGTTATTTGTGCGGATTGCAACGCACCACCCCCGTGTCAGGAGACCCCGCGGTTTTGCGGACCAAACGGACCGTGCTAGAAATACTATTTCCGTGCAGCGGCCGGGAGTTTGAAAACCGAACATTTAAAATGCGCATTGCGCACGTTCCTTTGGCTTCGGAAGGAAAAGTGCATCGGTTTTAATTAATATTCAAATGACACCACACGTGCGATTGATGAACAAATTATTATTCTTTTCTTTCTTTACCGGTGTATAAATTAAATATAATAATAAAACTCGATATTATATTTAACGTAGTTATTTATCGTTGTTTCTTTGTCTCGCGGTCTGTATAGTAATTTAACGTTTGCGTTTATTGATTTTTATCTTTTTTTTATTGTTTTTATTATAATGCAATTAGTTGTACCATAGATATATGATATTTTGGAATAATAAACGCCGAAGAAGAATCGTTTGCATATTTAACATTTTTCCCCGTGCATATTTTACAACGTTTTCGCGCACATTCGCGTGGGTATTTTGCCATTCTTAGCTCCTGTTATAACTTCCGAGCATAAGTTTTAACTGCGTAACCGCGGTGGAATTGTTAAAAAAAAAAAAAACCAATAACATCAGCACGCGCGAGATTTTTTGTCGGACGCGGTTTTTATTTATAATGATTTCCCTAACGGGGGAACAGCGCACGTTACTATCGGTATATATCGCTGTTATTACCGATTTAATGATTTTCGATCGAATTTCATTTCGTTCTATACTGCGGCGTAAGATAGTACGGTGGGTGCGTTGTCGAATGTAAAACTCGGTTTGGATGGGGAAAAAAAAAGAATAAAAAAATGCACGGATTTATGACCCGACCTCCAGCCCCGGCCGTGCGCGTCACCGTCGTACGCGATATGACGTTTATAATATTACACAGTCGGCACAGCGTCCGGAAATGACGTTCCCCCCCCCCCCGCGGGTCGCGTCACTCCACTCGCGCGCGTCGCGTTGCGTTACGGGTTCGCGGCGTTCCGTGCGACCGGGCCGAAAACCCGCGGCCCGTCCCGTTTTATTAATACGCGATAATGTTGAACGGAAAAGCCGCGAGCGCGTTATCGTTACCGTTGCGTATAACAATCGCGAATTACGTTTTTTCGAGGCGCGGTCGGAGGTTACTATCCGACGGTGTTCACCGCGGTAGCGTGTCGGATTATTAAACGGTGGCGAAAATACGCACGGCGTCTGTTATTATTTGTCAGTACGCGCCGCCCGAGCTTTGAGCCGCCGACATGACGGACGACGTTGACGGGGGGGAAACCGAGAAAAAAAAAAATAAAATTAATACAAAACCAATGGCGGCGTACGCGTCGTGTCGTCACGCCGTACCCGTCGATTTTCTCCGCGGACCGCGGGCGCGAAACACCGGTTATTCCGCGTCCGTAGTCTCGCCGGCGGGAAACCGCGTAGACGTGCCGCACCGCAGCCGTGATATTTCGCGATCCCGATAATTTCCCCGAACGACGATTTGCGCGCGGGGCGTCGCGCCGTTGCGGACCGCAGTCATCGGGGTCAACGGTGTTTATCGAGTTCCGTCGGCCGTACACGGGATTGCGCGCGGACGCGGGTTGCGAGCGGGACGAATTTCCCGACGCCACAATAGATCCGTCGGCGAAAACGGCGAAAACGTCCCTAAACACCGGGAGCGGTTTCGCGGTCCCCGCGCGAAACGGTCGCGGGTACGGGCACCGTCCGAATCGCACGGCGTCGCGAACGCGTACGCGCGTAACGACACCGCCGTCGTACGGTTAACAAACAACGCGAAAAATCAAGACCGCGTTATCGTAAATACGCATCATTTTAGCTGGGACAGATTTTTTCCTGGGGAAAAAAAAAAAAAAATAAATCGCGACGTCGTGACACGCCCGAGCGACCGGGGCGACTCGCCGCGGCCCCGGTTTTCCGGTGTCCGAGATTATCGCACGGTCGCCGGCCTCGGTCGGCGTT
Source organism: Cinara cedri (assembly GCA_902439185.1). Classification (NCBI taxonomy): domain Eukaryota; kingdom Metazoa; phylum Arthropoda; class Insecta; order Hemiptera; family Aphididae; genus Cinara; species Cinara cedri. The sequence goes on from CABPRJ010000001.1 coordinate 335,507, forward strand.
TGCGGTGCGGGCGCGCGGGACGGCCCGGCGCCGTCGGACTGCCCGCGTCGTTTCGAGGGACGGTTTCGGTCTGGGTTTTCGCGCGGTAAAAGCAGAGACGGACTCGCGCGGTGACGGGAGGGGAGCGGGGGGGGGCAGGGGCGAGAAACGGACGGGCGTCCGTTCCTCGGGCGGCGCACAACAACGGCAACAGCAATAACAATAACATTGTTATGTACGGTACATTTATTGAAACGAGACGTCGCCGTCGGGCCGTTTGCGCGCGTCATTTTGTTCGCGGTACCGGTCCTCGCGATAAAATTCCATATCACTTTTACCGCCGTCGCCGTCGTTATATTATGTTCTCCCTCCCTCCCTCCCTTACCACCCCCCCACCCACCCACCCACCAACGTCC
>CABPRJ010000001.1:336002-415211 GCA_902439185.1 Cinara cedri
TCGTTTCGTACATAAATCGGCCCCCTCACAGCCTCCCGCTCCCGTAGTACCCTGTGGGCGCACGCGATTACACCCGGGTCGCGGACGCGAAAAATCGCGCGCTGGCCGCTCGCCGAGAAGATATTACTGGAAATGTATGGGGGGGAAAAAAAAAAAAAAAAAAAAAAAAAAAAAAAAAAAAAAAAAACTTTACAACGGCTATTTTATTATGTTCGGTCGTAGGCGCGCGCATAATAACTGCAACGGTCGCGTTTCCTATACATATGGCGAATAAGGTATCGCTGTGCAATATACATTCGGGTAGAACACACACGCCGTTAGCACGGGGAAAAAAAAAAAAAAAGATCAAATAATCCTCCGTATACGTGTATGCACATAATAAGTAACGTTTCACTTTTATTGTACATTTTTAGATAAACTGGCCGGCAGATATGTATATTGTGTGCGTATATTGTATACACGGGTATTGTATAATTGTATCGGAGTGAGTATTATTCGGGACACCGTTGTGCGGGCTGTTGCCGCTGCTGCAAAAAAACCGCCGAACGTCCGAAATACTGTTATACTGTTCGTATAATAATAATATTATGTGTACGCACACACACATATCTATTCACGAGTGTTTGTTTGGTATTTGCGGTGCGTGTATACCTATCTTTTATTCAACCCCACCCACGCCGTCCATCCGACACTCCGAATCCGGAAGGAGCCCGAGTGCGGTTTTTACGATTTACGAAGACTACGGCGACCGCGGCGGTCTATTATTCGCGCGGAACACGCACGACAATATGTAATGCGGAATCCGATAATTTCTATGGGACCTACCGAACATCTCTCGGACGCGTGTAATAATATTATTGTTGTGCTGGTATACAAATCGCCCACTCGCCCGCCCCCGCCGGTACACAATAACGGACAAGTCGCGAACGAGACCGGGGACCCGTGAAGTATATTATTTTCTATATCGTTACGGTGTTCGAACGCGGACGTCACAATGTACCGCGGATCCCCGCGGGTAGTTGTTCGCGCGATTGTTCGCGGGGAACGCGTCGGGGACGCGCTGTAACGAAACCGAACGCCGAGGAGCGATACGCTCGAGATGATAATTCGTATTCGAAATCCCGAAGTCCGGCGAGAAGTTGGTGGGCGAGTGGGGGGGGGACGTCTCGCCCCGGGCGCACGCGCCGCGCGCGGCCCATCAAGACGCTAACCGATCTCGTTCAGAACACGTCCACGTGTGTCGACCTGCCCGGGAAGATTATCGTGTTTGGGCCCCGGCGCGATCGGTGGGCTCGGTGTCCCGGGATCGTCCGAAGCATCGGCAACGCGGGGACGCGGAACGCGACGGGTCGCGTGTGTTCGACGTTGTAGCGCGGGGGATCGAGCTTCACCACACCACACACCGCCAGTTCCGAAAAGTCGAAGAGCAAGTCGCGCCACTGGTTATTATACCGTGACACGATCACGGTCGGACAGTGATTGTTATCAATACGAAGCGCGCCGGCGTACAAAAAACAAAAAAAAAAAACAAACAAATCGTACGTATGTCACACACGCGTTGTTACAATTTCGAAAATCCGGCGCCTAAAACGCGCCATGTGACAACAGTGATTGCGTTCTGTATAATCGCAGCGCGCGTGGTCATGATGGGAAATTACACACCGCGCGTATAATAATCTGTGGAGTGTCACGGGCGAAACTACGGGGCGACCGCGGCGGCGGATCGTCACACCTCCCCGGTCCGTTTCTAGACCCGCCCGTGTTTGACTCGGCTATTCATTCGGACATGTTATTGCATCACACGAGTATCGGCACAAGTGTGCGAGTACATTTACCGGTCCGAAGAAAAAAAAACAAAACATTTTTTGACGTTGGTGGACCATTGGTGGTCGGTCGGCCGTCGACTTTGAGGGCGGCGCGAACTGCTCGCGCGTTCGAGCCGTGATCGGAGCTCGTAAATTCGGCATAATCGTTTAGAGAAATGTAAATTAATAGTACCGGACGCAGAAGAATTGCGTTGCGAAGATTTATGCCTACACTCGCTATTTGAACGGGAAAAACCAACCGCTTTGCTGCATATTTTCCGGTGCCGGTTTTAATTATTCGAATAATAATTACACTACGGTTTTTAAATAGATTTTTGAAATTTATCCGCCGAAAGTACGCGTCAAAAATATATTGCGCAATGCCTATGCATTAATATTTTATAAGCGTTGTGATTTATATTAAAAAAAAAATCTAAATTTGTCTAGGTGCAGATATCGCGGGATTGAGATTGAAAAAGATAAAAAAAAAAATCGTAATTAGTCGCCGAAATCTCCGGAGAAAAAAAAAAACACAGCGTACGTAAAATTATAATAACGCGCAGCGCACAATAACATTGGATTTTCGATATACGTGTATACACACGTTGTAAAATAGGTGTGACTAATCAAAGGTGAACCACTTTTTTTTATTTTTTACGTTTTTTATATTATATATATATATATATATATGTAGAGAGAGAGAGACAGAGACACGCACCGCGCGGCTTGTGTAAGTCTCTCGCGGCTATTGTTTCGCGTACGCCGCGAATACTTATATGATATACACCTGTGTATATGTATTTTTCATTATTATTAAAACGAAAAAAAAATTGTACGGGCAACCCGAAACGTTATAAAATCATAATCGATTTTTGTGCCGGACTCCGCGGACAGTAATTAGGTCGGCGACGAGTGTGTGACAATACCGCCCATACGCACACGCAATGTTATCGTAAATAGGCGGCGGGGTTCGGAAATTGTAGGTGCTAAAAAAGGCAAATCGTAATTGAAGAAATTTTACAATGTTTAAACAATTCAAAAACATATCGCGTCTTATAATTGGTACGCACAAAAACGATAAAGATTAAATGCGAATCGCGCAGTAGTCGTTGTTAAATTAATAATATACCGAGACGATGAGAAATAAAAAATGAACGACCGCGTTAAATAACGTCGAGTTTTACGTTCAATTTGTTCAGCAAATATTAAATGCGCATAAAACGCGTAGAAATATGCGAAAATCAAACTAAAATCGACGCACTTGTTATTATTCGCCGAAATTAACGAACTATGCGAAACGTTATGATGCATTTTAAACGTTCGATTGTTATTAACTCTACAGAACTCACAGAAAGAATTTCCATGGCTTGGTCCGCTACGTATAAATCCAGTGCATACAGAAAAATATGCGACTCCCGCTATAACCTCCGAGCACTGCTCGTAACATCGTACCTACACCTGCGGATGCACAACGATATAGGGAGAAGCCGTGTCGCGATTATTTCCATCGTATATATTGATTGCGGTATAATCTGTTACGTAGGCGCGAATGAAAAAAAAAGGCTCGGGGGGTGGGCTTTCCTGCGTCGGAGGGACGCGCTTTTTCTCAACCGTCGGGTTTCGTGACCCGACCTCGGCGAAATGTTCCGCTACACATCCGGCGGCGGCCCGTTTTACAGAGGAGACGACGCGTTCTCGGCGTTTTTCCGGTTCCCGCGAATCTGCACTAACGCGGACGTACTTACCGAACGTTTAGACAAGAAGAAAAAAAAAAAAAAATACCAAAAAATATACAAGAGGTAGAGTATATTATAGGTATAGATATGGGTATACACCGCGTACGTGTTACGGAAAACGTGCTCGCGCGCACATATATTATATACGTAAACGACTCGCGTTTCTTCAAAAAACGCGTCCGTTGTTTTTACGTAAACACCGCTGCGTGTGTGCGCGTACGTATTACGCCGGTGTGCGTGTGTGTGTGTTTCTTTTTTTACGTACAGTATTTATATATATATGTACACGGAGAGAGGGGCGGAAAAAAAAAAATGAAAATTTTCCACGCTACACACCGCACACCGTGTACGCGGCGATGCCACGACAGTCCGCGCCGAGCACCTGGCGCATTCATTGTCGCGTTCGAAAATACACACACACACACAAACGTACTTAATTTTTAATTTTTTTTTTTTTTTTTTTTATACCCAGGTATATACGCGCGAGCTGCTGCAGCGGCCGCGCGTACACCCCTCTTTTTCTGTTTTTTTTTTTTTCTTCCCCCGTTCCCATTGTGGTTTTAATTTTTTTTTTCTTTTTAGATATATATATGTACACGGGGTGATTGATGAAACGTTTCACACCCAATTTCTCACCGCGGGTCTTCCGCGCAGTGGCGGCGCGAGATGATGATAATAATAATAATAATAATAAACAATAATATCAATTAAAAACCATATACACGCGCGTACGTTGCGCGGCCACGCGGGGTGCTGGGCCCGCGGGCTCTCCGGCGGCGGCGGCGTTTGCACTTCATTAGTTTGAAACTGAAGAGCCGCCGCCTAAGTACGATTATGAAAAATGATTTCTCGCGCGTTACAGGGCCACGCCGCGTATAGGTTAGGTATCATTATTATTATCGTCATCGTTATTATTACACACACACACACACACACACATAATAATAATATAATAATATGTGAACCGAATATAATTTTTTTAGTTTACCCACACACACGGACGCGCGAGCTCGCGCGTAGGTACGCGTATACACACGACTACGTTATACGCAGACGGACACGCATGAGTATATAATATATAATATAATAATAATATCACATATATATATATTGTACACACACACACACGCACACGTACACACACGTAAACATATAATAATATTATTACGTGAGTGTGTGTGTGTGTGTGTGATGCTGAGAGAGCATCATTATTGTGATCGGACGATCCGACGGTGTTGATTCGTCCCGCGGGATGGGCGGACGGGTAGGGGGGGCCCGCGTCCAGGACCCGGGGTCCGCGGCGACTGCAGCACTCGACGACGAGTACTTACACCTCCGAACTCCGATACACACGTCAAATATTTAGAAAAAAAAAATAATAATAATAATAATAAAAAATTCGAGGGTTTATTCGGTTTTTTTTTCCCGGTCATCCGCGATACTCTCCGTACATAAAAAAAAAAAAAAAAAAATCTCGCGTACCGTAACGGCTCGCACCCGCCTCATAATGTTGACACAAAACCGACACACGCATATTATTGTTACAGAACATACCCGTACGCGCACGCATATTAAATTATTATTATCACGGCGTTATCAACGACGGTCGTACGATTCGTTCACACGGACAAATTTAATCGAACGACACGCGCGCGTTCGGCGGCGCCGGGGCAGTTTAGTAAATACTCGGGCGGACAATTTCGATACCGCGATTACGTACCGTTGATTTTTTAGCGTACGCGATTATATTGCACGACTCGCACAGTAATCGTTTCCGTAGTTATGTTTTCTGCGAGCACTGCTCGTGCCGCGCACATTTCTCGCCACCAGCGCTACTCTGCCCGCTCGCCCGTCACCAGCGAACCGAGTCGCGCGGTCGCCCGACCCGCCCGCCCGCAGCAGGTCGGCGCCGCCGCGCGTGTCGCGACTGATAGTAAACGATTACGGACGCGGAACACGCGAAATTTCCCGTACACTCCGGACGCGCGTTCGTTGTCACGGTTCCCCCGACGGCCGGGTCTCGTGGTGCGATTTCACGGCACCGATACCGACCTCCCTCTTCTCCCGTTACGGTCGGCTCGGGATCGCACAGTACGAGATCGCGCGGCCGTTTTTCTCTAACCGTCGCCAAAGCTTCGCGTGATCGGCACGATCCGCATCCGCCGTTTACGTATACACGTGTGTATGCATTTCGACTCGGCGCTGCCCACGCCTCAGATACAGAGGACGTCGCTCTCCGCGGCGTGTCCCGCGCTAAACCGTCCGAATCGAACGGTTCCTCTGTTTTTCGATAGCGTTTCCTGTTCGTCGGAATCTTCAATTTTTTTTTTTTTTTTTTTTTTTCTGTTTGCCCAACTATATCGGGGGCATTCGGCACAGCTGTTTGAGCTTTTCGTTTTTCCGAATTCTACGTTTCCCCGCGATTTCGTCTTTACACGCACGGTCCGAAGATTCTTCTCAATACCGACATTACAATATTATAGCTGATGTTAGCATAGTGCAGCGGCGCGGCCAGAGATTTAAACGGTTCGAGTACGGACATTGCGCCCTATTAATTATTATACAGCTACCCGGTCGGATTTCGCCCGTATAGGACGGCATACTAATTTTACATTTTCCCCCGCGTTACCGCTCAGAATCGGTTTTTCGATCGCGTTATCGCACCGCCGTCGGTATCGGCATCACGACGCGAACTAAATCGCGACCTCCGCGTATATTATACGTATAGACGTCCTGCGGTAAACTTGCACAGTATGCCGTTTACCCTGCGACAGCTTCGCACCGGTTACAACACTGCGTCGGTCCGTTACGGCGTGTGCCCGCGCGTTTATTTTATTTTTTTTTGATTTTTCGACGCAGAGGAATTTGGGCTCGATAACACACAAAAAAAAAAAAAAAATACCGACAAATTATGGTACACACACACTACGGGTTCAAAACAATAACTTTACGACTATAAATCTATAGACGCGTTTTACGCATTCGAGTGGTTATCGGCCGCGATTTTTATTGCCGTTTCCGGTACGGCCGCGAAATCCCGTTCCGGACACTGATTTTCATGCGCGTACTCTATCGTGCAGTGCAGCTGCAGGTCGACGATAATATTATTACAACGATTCGCTCGATAATCGCCGGTTTACTATGTTATGTACACACTACCGTGCGCGACTGCAAACGAATCACCCTGTACATTATCGCGCTTCTGCCTCCCTCCTCCTCCCCGTCACACAACACGATCTCGTCAAAAGTCACATTTATATTATATTATCGTTCCATATATATTCTATACATACATACAGTATTTTTGTGTTTCCGTTGTTGAACGTTCGAGTCTACTGTACATTATATATAGCGCACATCACACACACATCACACATCACAAATCACACACACACACACACTCACGTACGCGCGCGCGCACACACACACACACACACACATCGGAGGTCGTGATTCGTATTTTTTATTTTTATTTTTTTTTTCCACCACGTCGTGTGTGCACACGGTCCCCCGCCGACGATCAGTCAGTTTGACTTTGAAAGAGTTCAATGAGCCCCCTCTCGCCTCGTCTCGACGAGGAGCAACCGATTTTCTCGAAACGTATATATAATAATAATAATAATAATAATATATATACATTATATATAGGTAGTGGTATAGCGCAGCGTCGACGTTCTACACCTATATAATTGTATAATGTCCGTACGGCCGAAACTATATTATTTTTTTTATATTATTATTTCATTTTTTTTTTTTTTTTATTTTTTTTTTCCTACAACAAGTTACACTTATACGCGTACATATACACATACATACATACATATAAATATGTATACGCTACACGGTAGACTGCGAGGCGGGGCGGAAGTCGACGATACGTATGTGCGCGTTTAGGAGGAGGCGTAAGCGCGTCGCGTCGAACGCGCGGAGAAGAGAACGAAAAAGAAAATCGAAAGTTAAAAAAAAAAAAAAGAAAACCGTCGATCAAAACATCATTAATAATATAATAATAATAATGATAATACTATGCCGCTCGCGTGCATTTATAAAAAATATATTATCACAGTCGTAGGTACTTACGTATACGACGGGTGTACGGCGAGTATTTTCGAAATAAAATCGATCGCTCGGCATTGTAGCCCGGTAATATACAGCGACGGGAAAGAAAATAGATTTACGCCAACCTATACATAGGGGCGGAGGGGGGGGGAAACAAAATTAAAAAACAACAACGTTTCGGTCTCTTCGAATTAGTCACGTTCCGGGTACCCATATATATACGGTTTATTTTTTCTCCACTCAGAATACGGATTATCTGTACGTATGTGTAAGTATACCGACGCTCTGCTCGTCGGCCGTATCTTTACGAAACGCGCGCGTTCTATTGAATACACGTCTTTTTCTCCCCTGTTTTTTTTTTTTTTTTTTTTTTTTTTGTTTTTTTTTAAGAGTTTCGGCGCCCAACATCATAAAAAAGAACCCCGGGACCTATATAATATTGTAAAACCGTACACATATATAAATATGAACTCTCACGTACCTGCTGCGGCAGAGGTCTCGATGCGTGTAAAAATATATGGTGCATCACGCTAATATACCGAACACTACAAACCATTAAAGCGCTCGTCTATTAACTATATACAACCCTCCCCCCTCCCTTCCGCCCCCGCCCCGCGTTTAGGTCGTAAACATCGTTTCAGATGTCGCGTGTCCACGTGTGCGCGATGTCGATCCGGTTGTTTTTTTTAAACAAAATACACTCGTTTAACATTTTAATATTACGTTGTGTGTATAATAGATTTTCACAGTGCACTGCGACAACGTAGGCGTACGAAAATCAATAATACCCAATACAATATTACGTCGTAAAAAAATAAATAAATAAAAACACAGATTCACTATACGAAATTACTCCGGTGCAGTGTAATTGTAATAAAAACGGTTGTCTGTGCATTCTGTAGTGTGTACATACGATTGTCTTTTAGCTACGGACATACTTTGCGCATTACAAATATAGCGCGAAAAGTTCAGATGGATCGGTGGCGCGGCCGAGTGGACGGGGATAAACGGGCCACAGTGTCCGGTCGTATTGTATTTTATTCTCTTAACGCGTTTTCAAATAAATGGTATACCGCCCCGCGTGAAGTCTTTATCCGCGTCTCTGAAAAAGTATACCCTTGGAACGTTTTGAATAACCGAAAAAGCGAGCAGTGCCGACAAAAAAAAAATGCACCTCTATGTAACTGTAAATATATAATAGCGTCTCGGACGCATTGAGTATCTATAAAGAAGAAACACGACCGCACACAGTTATTGTATCCGCTTAGGTATTCCGATCCGGTTTTGTATTTTGTAATATATTTTGCTGCAAGCGGCATATTATTTCCAAGGGATCAATCACTATACCTGTAAATGGATAAAAAGCTATAAAATACCTTATATAAAGACATCAAACCAATGACGACGGCAATGTATCAGTTTTGTGACTTTTATGTATAATACAATAGGCTATAACTCCGACTGCATATTATATCCTGTCTGGCGATGCCGGTGCCCATTCGATTCTCCCTTTTATTTTGTAAATTTAAAAGCAGGTAAAAAAAAAAAAAAAAAGCAGAAGTCTTTTGAAAAACCGGACCAATAGAAGAAATCCAATTTATCGAGTATTCGGCCCGTTTCTACTCCACCCCGCAGTTGACCGCATTGTTATATGTATTTATTTGTAAAACTAAAATTAACTAAATAATAATATAACCGATTTCTTTGTACCGCGTCACCAAGGTAATTCGTAAATCGACCGGAAAAAATAAAAAAAAAAATGCCATTTCATTCTCGTTCTTTATACGAACACCGGACACCCTGGGTGTGACACCCCGGGGTTGGGATATTGGATGTCGGAAATCCGTCCGGCCAAAGAGACGCTAGTGGTCATTGTACGCGCATTGTATTATGGGAATCGCCATAGACCTAATATATATCTGTATACAATAACAAACGGACACATTCTTTTATTGATATACCTACGCGAGAAGTTAGATGTAATAATAAAACGATGTCAATATAAATTTTATTCATTTATATAGTATATAATACGGTCGGGTACATAATATAATATCATTTGAATGCGGTTTAATCGAGTGGAAAAAAAAAAAAAAATAATAAATCCCATTCGTTTTCCATATTATATTATTACTGCGGTATATTCTCCTCTACTTCTTCTTTTTCTTATTTTTATTACGGTCATAAATTACTCTCAAAGATTTTTAGCCGACACTATGCGTACAATATCCTGTCACTTTTCTCAGTCGCACGCCGCAGAAATTCCATTTCTTCCTGGGGCGTCACAGTGTTCCTCGAGTCTTCGATAACGGCCCTCGGGTGGTCGTGTTATCTTCTTCTTTGGATTCTGCCTAGTCATTGTATTTCCGACCCTTGATGAAGCCGTACAGTCGCCGACGCCTATCATTATTATAAATACGATTATATTCTTATCATCTTCGCCGAATTTCTACATATTCGCGTCGAACATACACGGCCATGGCCGCAGGGTTTCTCACTCGCCGCATTTTACCGTTTTTTTTTTTTTTTTTTATATCAAACATTTATTATTATTACTTTTGAAAATTATATGATACTTTATTGCCGTCGCATACACAACAACACTACGTCCTAGTGATATTAATTATTGTAGAACGATTTTAGATTTTTCGATCTCTGGCTCGGGTGACCGTCGGGACGGCTCGGCGTCGGCGGTCGGCCGGATATCAAATCGTGTCCGTGTCCGCGACGACCGTCCGTCCGTTTTGCGGACGGCTCCAGAATCCGGAACGAACACACCAGATTTTCGTCGACGGACATCAACGCGCCGGCGTTGTCAAATTCGCCGCAGTAGTTGGGCGCCGAAAACAACGTGACCAGTTTGCGCTTGGCGAAAAACTCGTAACCGTCCTGCACGACCTGGTGCGCCCTGCAGATCAGATCGAATTTGTGTTTGCGCAAGAATTTGTTGACGACCGTGGCCCCGAACGTAAACGACACGCCCCGGTTGCTCTCGCCCCACACCTCCGTGTCTTTGTCGGGGTCGGACCACAGCAGATCGCACAGCAGCCCCTGGTCGGGCAGGTCGGTGGGCCGCACGATCCGCCTGATCTGGTCCATCAGCTGCAGGTCGGGGCTGAGACCGCCGTGGCAACAGAAAATCTTCCCGTCGATGATCGCGGCCACGGGCAAACAGTTGAAACAGCCGGTGAATATTTTCCACAGCCGGATGCTGTGCCGGCGCTTGCACTCGTCGTAAAACCCGTATATCCGGTTGATGCGCGCGCACTCGTGATTGCCGCGCAACAGGAAGAAATTCTCGGGGAATTTGATTTTGTACGCCAACAGCAGGCATATCGTTTCCAGGGACTGTTTGCCGCGGTCCACGTAATCGCCCAGGAACAGGTAGTTGGACTCGGGCGGATAGCCGCCGTACTCGAACAGGCGCAGCAGGTCGTAGTACTGGCCGTGGATGTCGCCGCATATTTTCAACGGGGCCTGGAGCTCCAGCAGCATGGGCTGCGACATGAACAGGTTCCGGGACATCAGGCACAGCCCCTTGATCTCGGTTTCGGAGAGCTGCACGGGCCCGCCGCCGGGCCGCGCTTTCAACAGTCTCGTTATGATGTTGTCCACGTTCAGCTTGTCGGTTTCGCTCATTGTCCCGCGGCAATCCGGCGCGGTCGTAATATTATAAAACGTCATGTAATAATATTGCGTCGCGCGCCACCCGCGGTCATGTGTGTTATAAACCCGTGTTTTTCTCTCGGTTTGTAACCGGGCAATATTATTACGTATGTGTATATTAATATTGATAACGGCGATAATATCGCACGGGCGACCGCGCGCGACGCGACGGTCGGCGTATCGCCGCGGTTATACGACGGCGGCCGGGTGGCGCACGGCTTCTCCGCCCGGTTTTTCCTCGGCCCGTACGCGACAAAAACAACGCGGTTTCGTTCGCCCTGTAACGGCCGCCCGGCGGCTGATTTCCCCGACGGAAACCCGCCCAGGAACCGATAAACGGGCCAACCAACATGACCGTCGAAACGGACTCGCGCGGCACAGTCCCCGAGTTCGGCGCCTTCGAAACGTACAAACTCGCCCGCGGCTTATTATTGCGCGCGTAGACGGTTTTGCCCGTGTCGGCATATCGAACGAAAATAAAAAAAAAAAAAAAAACAACAACAAATGTAAACAAATAAAAAAATACGTGTTTCCCGGTGACTCTGCTGTTGGCCAACCCTCCCACCCCGTTCCTACCGCCGACCGTTGTTGCGCGTACATGTGGGAAAGCGCGTATGATTCCCGTCTTCATTCGAATTGTCCGCGAATCCTTTTGCGCGCCGGTTACCGTCTTCGCCTCTCGCGGAACTAGTGTGTGACATTTCAAGTTTCTAGACTCGGATCGGTTCGGGCTACGCGCGTTTAATAGCCCGCACGTTATTGACGACCGTACACTGCGGTATCGAATTAAGGAAAACATAAAAACTTGTCCTGTCCCCGCGTTTGCCCCCCGAACTGCCCGTTTCCGTCCCGTATCCGTCACAGTTCATCGTCGTTGTCGGGTAATTTAATACGAAATTTTGCGCGTGATAACCAATACAGAACCAATAATAATTGGTTTTCTTTTTCGCCCGTGCCGTCGAAGTATAATAATGCCCATAAATCAACGAAAATAATTGGGTTTTCATCATCGAAAACGAAATTTCGCGATTAAAAATATCCAGCTATAACCTATTATTCCTCCTCATCTAACTCAATTTATAGTTTTTTTTGAAATCGGACCTGAGATTATTGCGCTTTCAAACGTTAATAATAGAGCTTTACACACCATTGGTATAGAGATAGAATAACTGTCCATCACGGTAACATACATATTACGCAGTCGAAAAAACCATTTTTGAAAAAAAAAAAACACCATATAAACGGTTATAATACGACAGATTTATGTTTTTAACGTACGAGTAGATAGATAGATGACGTGTTTTTTCTCGGGTAACACGCTTGGTCACTAGTCAGTGGATATAGTAAAAACGATTTTTTTTTTTACACGCGGTATATATTCTCAAACGACGCGGAATTTCTGATCGGTAACGATTCGCGTGACACGTAAATATTTATCGAAATTTGCAGCAGTTCTCACTGCTATATACGTCATTTTTTATTATTATTATTTTTTTTTAAGCGTTATTTGATTTTCGTCGATTTCTGCGGCGGAGTTACCCCGGTAACCCGGAGCGGAAAACACGGCCGATACATACTATTGATACTCCGGTTCAGAATCGTTTTTTTCCGAGCGCGACGAATTATCACGGTACACCGCAAACCAAATTACCCCCGTATTAATTACCTTACGTCTTCACGTCCGCATCCACCTCTATATGTATATAAACAACGCGACAGCGGCCAAATCGACATTGTCGTCCTGCAGTGGCGTGTTTAAAACTTCTAACGGCCGTCGTAAAATTTTGTCCGAAAAACCCTTAAAGGGCCGAACCGAAAGTGGCACCGGTCTAGGCCACTGTAGCGGCCCCGTGGCGTTTGCCTTATGATTATTTTTTTTACGTTCGGCGAGAATCGATATTAGAAAAAAAAAAAAAATAATAACATTCAACAATAATACAATATTATATAGGTATGGCATATTCGTGCGGCTTGGCGCGTTGCACGTGCAGTATATATAGCATAGTTTACGCCGTCGTCGAGTGCACTTGGCCGCGGCAGCGAGAGACTATACGCAGGCAATAAATGCGTATATAGAGGCGATACAATATACCTGCATACACGGTGAAGAATAATATGTGTAAAAAAACGGTGTATAAGGCCGATTGTGCGGATCAAACGCCTAGCGAGCGACGTAATTCGGTCTGTTTAAAAACAAAGTGGCACCTTGCGCGACCGGCGCGAGATTCGACGGGGAGGAGGTGGGGAAAAAAATACAAATTGTTTTTTTACGTGTATAATTTTTCGTGTTTTTTTATTATTATTATTATTTTTTTTTTTTTTTCCCGGTAAAACGCGATAGTACCTCTCGTAGGTATATTATATCGCGGCGGATTATATGTAGTATCGCATGCGGGTAAAAATCAATTTGATTAACGCCACGTCGTGTATAATAATATTATAGTTATTGAATATTATTCGGCTCGCGATCGCGGTCTAATAGGTTCGGGCGTATTTTAAGTATACGCGTAGGTTATGCGGGATACACAGAGGAGATAGTGATTACGCATTGGCGTGACAGACGAACGGTGTCGGGTCCTCGGCAGACGATCGCGTGAAATTTTCGGGTTAAAAAAAAAAATATCGATAATAATAATATAATGTTTAATAATAATCATGCACGCGCGTCTTACAAGTGCGCACGCGATACTCACGATTTGCGCCTCCTATATAATATAAGTGACGGGACGATTCACTTTCGTTGCCCATAGCCCCAGGAGAATAATATATTCCGAAATAGGAGTAAGAGAGAAAGAGGGACGGACACGAATTTAAACTATAAACGTTTATAAAACCACTGTATTACGCTCGATTAATGTATTTTTTTTTTTTTTTTATTTACCATTTATGTACGCATTAAGGTACAACTTATAATAACGAACCCCGTTTTAAATTGTCAAGTATATTTCTGTTGGCCCGAAACGATAATTCGATACGCGTAAAAACAAACGAAAACTATATAGAAAAAAAACCGTGAAAATATCAAATGAGAACGTTTCGAGCGTTTTATACCACGTCTAGTTAAGGAACAAGAGTATTTGTGCGAACATTTTCAAGTCTCTCCGATTGTTTTCAACCGGATTACAAACCCCTTCTCTCCTCCGATCGAAACTTATCGAACCGTTATTGCCGTTTCCCAAGTATTAAAAAAAAAAAAAAAACTACGAGGGAAATTTGAAAAAAAACGACCTCCCCGATGCCACCGACTAGATCCGAAACGCTACGAATAAAACACAAATTAAAAAAAAAAAACGCACTCTTTCGTCGTATCGGAGCGCGGTTTAGGACGGATAAAAGTCGTTTGTATACGCGCAGACGCGAAAAACGAAAGGAACAAAAAAAAAAAAAAAATATCGCACACGTCATACAATACGGTAAAACCGATACGCATTCTTCGATGCGCTTGGAAATCTAGAAACGGGAGAGAAAAAAAAAATTGAATCGGGGGAAAAAAAAAAAAAGAGCATCGGTGGCGGCGTCGGCGGTGGCACTATATAATATAATATTGTTATTATTATTTCGTAGGTACCTCTATATACGACATTTTGAAAAGTGATATTTTCTCGACCGATATTCCCACCGGGTGGGCTCTAAAGGTTATTTTATTTTATTCGTGTTTTTTTTTTTTTTCTTCTCCTTTCCCCCCCCCCCTTTATCCCTTATATAAAATATTATGCGCGCGTATACAGTATTACATTGTAATATATCTGCAACAGTACCCGAGCGTCCCACACGCGGGCGTGTCCGATGAACCGTCACGGTGCGTATATACCGTACACCTCTGCGCATTCATTACTCGATATTATTATTTATACAAATATAATTTATATAGGTTAGGTCGTACACATTGCAATAATACCTGCACAACAGTAGAACACTCTCCAAATTTGTCTCCGGGTGGTTTTTTCGATAGCAATATTATTATTGTTGTTATCGTCCCCGCAGTCGTGTTCATCTTTCGGCGGTGCGGGTTGATGTTACAATAGCCTCTTCATACCACAACATTATCGCGAACCGCGGTGAAATTCTGCCCACTGGCGAATAACCGTTTATCGTGTAAAAATATAACGGACGAGCTAGCTTGGAAATTACCGAGACAGTCACTTTTGCGGGGCTTCGGTAAGGTTTTTTTTATCATCTTCTCATACCAAACGTAGATAAACCTTCACAATACAATTATTCCTAGTTATTTGTATTTCCCTAAATAATCATGTGAAATCACTATCTAGTTATGATAACGAATAGGTGTGGGGCCTCTAAAAGCGTGGGGCTCTGCGCCCGGCTACGGGGTCGAAATTTTCAACTTGATGTCGTTCGACTCGGTGCGCCTCGTCAAGTCGACTCGGCACTGAGTTCCCAATTCGTTAAATCAAACGATTCTCGTAAATTATAATCGATACGCATCGTTGAATTACCGAGTTGCCGGGCTTACTAGTATACGCATTATATAGGTACACTCGCCAGTTAAAACAACCGCGATCTTAGATGACAATTTTACTAATCTAAATCTAAATCCGTGTATCGCCGATACTTCGGGAACTCATAAAATAAGCGACAACACACGTCCGTGATTCGTGAATTGTATTTAATAACCAGTCGCGGTAACACGCCCGGTCATCGAGTCACTGAACTGTATCGCGCTGATTCAGTTCACCTATAAAAGAGACGGTTATTTAGAGTCAACTCACTCACCCGTCCCTAAAAAAAAAACCGTTAAGTTACGGATAACTTTAAAAATGTTCGCGGGTAACTCTCGCATCTCCCCGCAGGCAGAGCCCTGTCGCGATGTCGTGTCGACAGACCAGAGGCGGCTCGAGCCGTTTTATTTGACGGCGCAAGTACGGTCAGTGTAAAGTTACACCAGCCCCGTTCCGTCACGCGGGTATAAATGCGGATCATAGTAATCGACCGGTAAAAACAATTTTTTTTCAAAAATGATTTTATTCTATTATAATTTTGTTTGGAAAAAAAAAATACAACGGCGTACACCACGACTGGATACAAGTATATAGTAAAGGCCATAGAATTAAACTATTAGAATATCGCGCGGTACGCGGGAATTCGTCAGCATTTGAACGACCCAACTCCCGATTCGCGCGAAATGTTTGGCCGTTTAGTGTATACCTTTTATACACGCATAGGGCGATTTTGGGCAATTTTAAAAGTGAAGGGAGAATAAACCCCCTACTTCTCCTGAATAATGTACGCGACACGTAGTGATATTTTCGCTCGACGCGCAAATAATATTACGCAGTGAAGCATAATATATATTCGAGCGTATATGTGTATGAGCATATAAGCTCTCCGTTGCTGCTCCGGAAGAGACGCGCGCCCGACCGAAAGATAAGTGAAAAAAAAAAAAAAAAAAAAAATAAAAACAACGATAATAAACGTTTGTGTCTATGGGGCAATACACACACACACACACATATGCATACACGTACACACGCACACACAAAACGATAATACACTTATATATAATATTATTCAATATTATTATATACTTAGACGCCTCAGACACCGGAGGCGGCGGCGGCGGCGTTTGCGGACTACTCATTATGCCGCGCGCACTTTTCGGGCTACCACTTAATACCCGGGTCTTTAATATTACCCGTACACGTATGTACGTGTGTATATATAATATATCGTATTATAAGCGCGCCCGACACGTCTCATCATTACGTTTTATAAAAACGTCTGGTGTCCGAGACTGCCGCGCAGTATTATAATATAATTATAAGTACACGTATTGTAGTAGTAGTAGTAGTAGTAGTAGTAGTCGTCGTCGCGCATAATACGAGTGTAGCGGCTATAATATGTATAATATAGTATACAGTGCGTATTAGAAATAATTACATTTTTTTCACCGATATCGCGATAGGCTGTACGCGCGATCGTTTTTCGTGTACACAGATACGTCCGATGTAATTATAATGATTATAACATTATATGTTTTGGACATTATTACGCGCGTTATTCGATCGTATGGGCGTAATTGAAAAAAAAAACTATGCTCGGAACACATAATGCGCAGGTATACGAGCACTGCGCTATACACGCGTGTTATACACCGGACGGAAGTGAAACCTCGCGGTACAGAAGAGATTAGAGGCGTCCGAGAAACGCGCGCGCGGTGTTTCAACTCTACAAGCCGGACCTAGAGAACAACGGAATAGAATATAGTAAATAAAATACCGGAAAAATAAATACCACCGCCGCCGCCGCCGGAGGAGCACGGAGGGCTGAGAAGACGAAACGAGCGGATCGGACGCGAAAGTCTTTAAAAGCTTTTTAAGGCGAAATCAACTATAGAAGACAGGGTGGAATTCATGTACAAAGCGAATAATGGAAATTTGGATTCGCGACGTCGACGAGAAAATCGGACCGCGCTGCAGAAGCGAACGGAGAATAACCGCGCGTATCTGTGAGGATTGAAAACGAAAAGAAGTACCGCAATATTATTTATCATATATTTTGGCTTAGAGTGGAACACAGAGAGAGAACTCTTTTTTTAAAAAAAAAATAGGAATACAATAATAGTCACTGGCGTCCAGTATTGCGTATGCATTTTCAAAATTAGAGTATCGTATTAGTGTATTAATTCATGTACAAGAGTGCGGGCGGGTGTATACCTGAGTATTTTAAAAATGGACTTTACTTGTTTCGAAAACTATACGAAATATTGACTTAAGCCCTGGGACTAAAGATATGTACTTTGTCATTCCCATTAAGACCAAGTCTTAAATTTGTATCGTAATCGGTCCGACTGCATTAAATTGTACCTCACAATCGGGATGAAAAACGATTTTCGCGACACTGGGTTCTATGTGTTGACAAATAACGTACATGTTTTCGGCATTCTATGATTCTATACCGGGCAATATGATGGCGAACATGTGTTTACGTAAAACAAACGAAAAGTTCTTCAAAATCGGCTTTAAAGACGAAACACCTTTATGTATAACACGAGAATATGTACTACATGACAACGATTCGGAGACAATCGACTTATCGACGATATAATATTATTGTCGAAGGTGCGAAAAATCGTATTTCACGCGTATCCCGTAACTTTTTTAACAATATTAATAATTATTCCGAAAACCGTCGCCAGTGCAGAGGTGTACCTATTGCTTTCGAAATGTCTACCATAATAATATACGTTTTATTTCTACGAAACCCAGTTTAAAGACGATTCCGTTCGTTTGAGCGTTTAATATCACTTTTCCTCCCCCCCCCTTCCGTTGTGTATAAAAAAGTCACCGGTGAAAATGCCACGGCGGTACGGCCTCACTCTTTACATGGAGCCGTCGGCGTCGGAGATTTTTCGAACAGCGGGACCGAGAAATAATGGCGGCTATCATGTTGTAAGCCACGTGCTCGAATTGGAGGAGGGACTCGGGAGTACCCTATACTAATTTAAGAAAAAAACAAGGAAAACAAAAATGTTACCTCCCGATCGCACCAGCGATGTGCAATACCTATTTGCTATCGGACACCATTGCAAAATAACACACTTCATAGTGAGTATATATCAGTTATCATAGCCGTACAACGAATGTATATAACGTATAAGCAATTGTAAAACTTAGTCCGCAGTAAAGTTAGCGGAGGGGTAGGGGAGGGGGTTTCGTAAATTTTGGGACTGTGTATGGAAATCGGTGTATATATATATATATCTGTGTAAGGGGAGTATCGGACCCCACGTGGATTACGTTGAGTTCAAATAATTGCCCGGGGACGTTAATTTGTGTTAAGTATTATCGTCGCTGCATTTTTCTTTTTTAATTTTCCAATTCTAGCGCTCGCTATATATTATAACTTCTGCGCAATAGCACGACGGTCTAGCCGATCAAACCGCGCGTATAGGTTACCCAGGTATACGCAAGGTATATAATTTTACGGTATAGAATATTTTTTTATTATATACGCATCTCGTGCGCGTCGCGTTTGACACGTCGCCGCCGTCGCCACGCGCGTCGCCGCCGGTTTGTCGACCTCTCTACCCGCAGGGGCCGGCGGCCCGATTTCGCACGCCAAAAAGCCCCGGGCGCAAGTATAGTCGTTTTAATAACACACTGTATAATATTTAAATAGGTATACGCATTATTAATATTATTGTTGTAATTTTTTGTTTATCATTATTATTATTTTATCGTGGTAAGCGTCAAACGCCGCACGTGCATGCCGAGGCACGTAGGTACACATGCGTATAGGTACGCGGCGAATATACTACCCGAGAACGAAAAGCGCGAAAAATAATAGTATAATATAATATAATATAATATAATTCGGCCGAATATCGTACCTATTGAAAAAAAATGACGTCCTAGAATAATGAACGGGTGCAGCCTTCGTTATAGATAATAAAATGTATATCTGTTAACCATTGCTAACGAAAAACCGATTCTGAGCGAGGTTCATTCGATAGTGATGCTTTGTCAACAATATATATATATATATATGTCGTTTTATAATAAAATAATTGAATAGGCAATATATTATATTATCTTTAATAATATTTGTTTAATGTACCGATTTTCCCGTTTTTCTCAGTTTACCCGTGATTTTTTACTGGTTTTTCACATTTGCTGGGATAACTCTTGAGAAAATCGAAAAATGAGCTCCCTAAAGTTTCTTCGCTTCATTTAGAATCTAAAAAATCAACAAGTCCGCTTGATAAAATCGAGTTGGTTTAGTGGGCGAATGCAGCCTCTTCGGTTGTATTGTGATGCGTATAGGCGTGAACGGTTTTTAATAGCGAAAATCGTTGTAGTTTTCAAATATATACAAATACAACGGTGTCCAAGAGGTCACGGAAGATATAGAAACGTGAATACGGGAAAATTTAGTAAAAACCAACGGTTTCGGTCAAACGTGCGGTTAACAATCGCTTCGTCCGCGGAACTTCGGCTAATCTCCTGCAGTCAGTTTATTTCGAAAGCCCGTGTGGAAATTTTAATTTCAAAACATAACACCTCGCATTGTTGTGCGAAAACCACGTGAGGTCGGGAAAAAAATTCCGCGTTTAGAAATTGCGTTATTTTCCGAGTTTAATTTACGTATACGTACGTTTTTCTCTTTCTCTTTCTCCTCCAAAAAAAAAAAAAAAAAAAAAAAAAACGTTTTACAAATCTTTCACAACCTAAGCCGATTTGTATATCCGCCTCGACTTTTAAATATGCATTTCTTTGTTTGTGACGCGCCTATACGGTTATTTTTTTTTTTTTTTATGTACTCACATTATATTATAAATGTCCTAAAATAACGATCGACAATATAGATATTACTTACCGATTCTTAAACACATAATGTGTGTATATATATCACGATTCAACTATACAGAATACTCATACATAATAATAAACGCATATATTATATATTGTACGTCCTGACTGGTTTTTTTTTTATCTTTTATTTGTTTATCGAAACCCATCAAATATATACAAATTTAACGACATTGATGGTATTATTATTTCTATCGGATAGGTTCCAAGAGAAAAATAAATTATAATTGACTGTATATGAAACGGTTTGTGCGTATACGCAGGAGATTAAACTATAGTATAATATAACAACGTTTGTGTAAATAAATTATCGCGATAAACTACCGATATAATATTATTACAATTATTGAATTGAATAGCGGAAGTATGCGTATAAAAAAAAAAAAAAAAATTGATAACGATATGGTATTTATTATTGTGCGTTTTGTGAAAGAAAAAGAATAATTTGCGTCGGTTCTTTATATTATCTACCACCGAAATGTACCGGGGATTATTCGTATAATATAACGGAATCGATGATTTCATCACACGAACTTTGTTACCGAGTGTTTCGTGGTTATTATTTTTTTTTCTTCGCCGTATTTTAATACGTATACGATTTACTGCGTAAACGGTTGATAAGTGTTATTGTAACGACAATAAATGGATTTATCAAAACGGCCCGATGAATCACGCGATTTTTCTATACGGCCCGTTTATCGTTATTGTCGTTTATCGTTACATATCAAACACATTACGAATAACATCATTAGTATAATATAATAGAAGCGTATTTGATACGATATGACAGATATAAAACGTAAAAAGTAAATATGCGCTGGAGATAATTTTTAATTAAATATTTGTAAACTAAAGTTAGATTACAGCGGCTTTAGTCGGATATGCTATTCGATATATTATCATATGATATTATCGTGATGATAAAATAATATTATAAAATGTCTTGATAAAATTGGTTTTATAATCGGAAAAAAAAGACGGACACATTTCGCACGTGGGTGGGCCGCTGTTGTAGGTTGCGAAGTTGGGATGGCATAGTAGAGGGGTAATTTAACGAATATATCTGTACGCGATGATTAACCATTGTTAACGAAACACGATTCTGAGCGGAGTTCGGTTAATATAGTGTTGATTTGTCAACTGCAACATATAATAGGTCAGATTATAGTAAAATAATTAACATAATATGCGTTATATTATATTTTCTTTAATACTATTTGCTTAATATCGTACCTGTTTTCCTTTTTCCCCTACGTTTTTTTCCCATTTATTTTGAAAACAACTGAGAAAATCAAAAAAATGACCTTCTTTAAGTACCAACCCAATCGGATTTCCTTTCAGAAAAAAGTGCTATACAATCGAAGCAAAATTACAGGTAGAAAAGTCGTTCGCAGATAAAAAAAAAAAAAAAAAAAAAAAAACATTATTGTAAAACCAATACATTACTCGCTCTGCTTAGAATCTAAAACAACGATGACGACAATATCGGAAAACGTTACGGGACACTATTGGGATCAAACGGAGGAGCGGGGAGGGGGTGATTTTAGTATGTTATAGTATCCGAAATCGCATACGTAAACGCGACTCCTCTCCTACCAACACCACCACCCCCCCCCTCCCCTCCCGGCACCATTCGTTCGCGGTGTTTGCGCGCATTGTCGCGAGAGACGTCTTTCGCTAATTTCGTTTCCGCACTCGTACGTATTTTATCGTAACATCGTATTGCGTTTTCTAACCGGCAGATGACGACGACGGCCCCGGGGGGAGGGGGAGGGGGGGAGGGTGGATTGACGAATCGCTCGAATTTTTCGACCGGTACGCCGCGGTATAATACCGAGTATATTATTTCGCCGTAGGACGACGGAAACGTTTAACGGGTCGTTCGCATTGTTGTGTTGGACCGTTCGCGTACGTAATTGGAACGCGTTTCCCGTGTATCGGCGGGTTAATTACAATACGACGGGGGGCGAACGCCTACCACCGTAATCGATAATAACGCGTGCGTATACGCGACGGCGTTTCGGGGGTTTTTATTCTCGTCAAATCGAATCACACGTTACGCGCTCGTGTTGTTGTTGTAATTGCAGGCGGGGACGGAAACGGCACGTTTCGCGGTATTCCGGCGATAATAATCTCGGCCAAACGTTTTGTGACTCGGTAACGGACGCGGCCTAATGACGTGCCCGACCGCGGATAACGACGCGGCGCGGTATTTTCGGCGATTAAACGTGCGACGACGAAACGGCGCCAACACCGGTTCGGTAGCGATCGCTAACGGACGAACGGCCTTTTCGCGCACAACGTACCGAACGCAAGTGTCCATACCGCGGTGTGCGAAATACGCGACCCCAATTAGCGCGGTCAATACGATTGTTTGTACGATTCCCGTTGACACGGCGTTGTTGTGTTGACGTTAACGCGCGCGCGCGCGCGGTTCGACGACGATACGATGTTTTCATTCGCGCGCGCGGGGGGCGGGGGGGGGAAATAAACGGTTAATCCCGCGCGCTCCTCCGGTCGCTGTCGTCGCTATTACCGCCGCGAATAACCGTCGGCAATCGCCGGCCACGGGATCGATAATTAAAAAACCGTTTCGCATCTCGCGTCCGCCTTTACAGCGGACGGCTCGACCCGTTCTGCCGTCGCAAAACAATAACAACAAGACGCACGCTTTCGCGCGAGACGCGGACGAATAACGGACGCGGCGACAGCGACAAAAGCTCAAACGGCCGCGATAACGGGCGATACCGGAATTCCGTAACCGATTCGAATATCGAGGGGAAAATGTAATGCGGTCGCCGCGGTTGTCGTGCCGGTGAAACCGTTATCGCGCGCGTGTACGTTGTTATCAAAAATGTTATTGTACATTTGAGGGACACCGTTAACCCGGCACAACAACGTCAATAAAGCCCGCCGCGCGAGCGATTTATTTAAGCGCATCAACCGTACATGTCGACGATAATTCCTACGCGTTGCACACGTCGTACGTTGTGCAGACGATATTGGGCGACTGACTCGTAAGTCGACCGTTTACGACGATTGTAACGATATCGTCACAGTCGTTTTGTCCGTATGGAAATACGGCATTATACACTAAATAACGCTATACGCGAAGTCAAACGTCGATATTGTTTTCAATCCGGGTCTTTTTATAACTATGTATTTTACATCGATCGTTTGCGAGATATTATAATATTTCGTCCGTAATAATGGAGCCATAGCGACGTGACGCATAATAGGTGCGTACAATTTACAACCGGATAGATACTATCGTATTTGTATTTTTTTATTCTTTTCAACGAAATAAACTATATTGTATGCACAACGTATACGCGTTACAAACACGTATATTTCGAAAGATAATAATTCCCGAGAGAATTCGACGCGTACCTACTATGTAGCCGTCCCGCCCGGCGTTTGCAGAAGACGAATAATTATAGACGAACAATCATCGTCCGTTCCACCGAGGCGAGCCATCGTAATTAATCACGATAATTCGATTTCCGTTTCGAAAATACCGATAATCCTGCATTAGACCCCCCCCCCCCCCCCCCCATCCCCCACTCGATCGAACCCCGACATTATGACGTTACAGGAATATTTTTCGCGAACGAGCGCTTTTACCGACCGGACGCGAGTCGTTTCGAGCGCGCGCGGAAAACATTGCGTAAAGAAACCTCGCAAACAAATTCGACGGGGCGGGGGGAGCTGCGTGCGTATATACCTACGCGTACGAGTATATTATACAGTTTCACAACCGTCCGGATCGTGTCGAGATCCGTAAACGCGCTTTTACGATTGGTAAATACATTATAATTGTACTTATGAGGAACCGGCGATGTGAGGGTACACGTCATGGTTATGTATATAATAATAATATAACATTTGTAACGTATAGAACCCGATAAGGAATAAAAAAAAACGAGTCTCGTGGATTATCTCGTTCCCGTTTTCGGCCGCGCGCACGACCGTAAAATCCCGACCGCACGACCGCCGACTATTCGCGCATCGCGTGTGTTAGCGCAGCCGTCGCCGTATTTTTTTTTTTTTTTTTTTAAACGCGCACAGCCATATCGAGTGCGCTACGATATTTATTTTTATTCTTTCGGTAATGTAACGTAATAATTATATGAACATTAATTTAGGACCGATCCGTATACCGGCGGTAAAATTACGTTAGTGCTCGAAACGGGAACGCGTCTATTTTCGGCTGCATCCGTGTTCCGTGCCGGTAACTTTTTTTTTTTTTTCTATACTAATTTCGTCCCGGGTGAAAAATAAGTATAAAAAGACCGTTAACTAAAATAATATACTTTTATTTTAACATAAATACTATAAAAAGACGTCCCAGGACAATGAGGACGGGTGTAGCCACTGTTATAGATAATTTAATGTATGCCTGTAAGCAACGATAAACCATTGCTTACGAAAAAACGATTCTGAGCGGAGTTCAGTTGACAGTGATGCTTTGTCAACAATAGTTATGTAATTTTATAGTAAAATAATTAAATAGGCTTTATATATTTTATTTAATAATATTTGTTTAATTTTGTACCGATTTTCCAATATTTATTTATCCTTTAAGTGATCGGTTTCGTTATGGAAACGTGATAAGTATTTGGCAAAAAAAGAAAAAAATAACCCGAAAAAAAGTTTAACAAAAAAAAAACCGTTTGACACAAATAATACCTACGCATAAATTCGACCGAACGGTTTAAAATTTCAATTAAAACCAAAAAACGAATCCTTGTCGAATTCTTTCCGCGGTTACCGACAAATAATTTTCCACTTTTTTTTTCTTTTCTGAATCTTTCTTACCTCACCTTAGCGGTCGTATTTGGAGAATGAATTAGCACGGACGCCGGTTTCAGTTTAGAAACCACACCGTTCCATTGTTTCATATCAGAAAAACGTCACGGTGACCCCTGGGGGATTTTAAGTAAATCGGGTTAATTAATATTTCACAATGAAAAAAAAAATAAACAACGTACAAAGTACCTTGAGGTATTAGATACTGGGATAGGTAGCTTTTAGGCGTGTGTGGAAAAGCGGTCGATAAATAGGAAAATTGACAATGCGACGACACGAATTCGTTATTATCTGCGAGGGCGTACGAGCATAGCGTTTTGGCATTTACCCCCCCCCCACTCCCGTCCCACCCGTATCTAGATAAATAACGGAATTTTAATTTCAAATGACAACATTTCAACAGTTGTGCCGTACAAATAATAAAGACGGCCGGTTTCGACAAAAGCGTTCCTACGGCGTTCCCGGGTTAATCAAATGAAACGGTACGCTAAAATCTTTGAACAAAAAAAAAAAAAAAAACGAAAGAGAATTCGTAAAACCCTCTTCTTCTCTGATTCGAGCCTATAGACTCGCGTACAATATTTTATTGTACACAGTTTCACATAATATTATTATTTTTTTTTTTTTGCAGTGTTGGCCGCGCGGTTATTATACCGCGTCATTAAATTTGAGAACGGAATTACACGGAAATGCATAATAATATATTCATAAGAATAAAAACCATTTGAAATTCGATATCAAAAACGTTCCCGATTAGGTGTATTCTTATTGAAAATAACGCTAATTGCGTTTTACATATTTTCCGTAAGTATTTAAGATGTTTTCGAGTGCACATTTTCGTTTTACCCTGTATAGTTTGACTTTTTTTTTGTTAATTTACACTGTGATCGACCGGCACAATAGGGTAAATACGAATTTGGCGACAAATAAAATCATCAAGGTGGTTTGAGAGAACATTTCCGGCGACGATTCGGAACGTAATATTATTGCCGGTGAAAAAGACGAAGAAACGCCTTTTTTAACCGTACTTTTATTCCATGATTTTAAATTCTGAGCGGATCGAGGAATGTATTGGTTTAACAATCATGTTTTCTTTTTTACCTGCGAATAACTTTTCGGCCAGTAATTTTGCTCAGATTTACAACGGCAGTACAATATTAGACAAATATTACGCAGAAAATATAATATTTAATGTACGCGTAATTATTTTACCATAATACACACATGAATGGTTGACAAAGCACCCGTATATATATATATATATATTTATCAACCGTGCTCCGGTCAGAATCGTTTTTTCGTTTGCGATTGTCAATCGATGCCCGTACATTAAACTTCCTCCCCTCTACTGTGCCTTCCCGACGTCTCGCCCGGAACCGCGGCTGTTACCCCGTGTTAACCCCGTTATCCTAGGACGGGTTTTTTAATATGCCGGTCTATAACGAAACGCGCGAATAGACAACCCGATGGTGGAACATTTTAAACGCGCGGGATTTCCGTCTTTTAAATTCCGCGGTATCTGCCGGCGACGGAACGCGTAGCTCGCGGAACCGCGTCTGACACGGCGAACCTCGGCAGGACAACGATGCACGCGGACCAACGGCGGGAAAGACGCGGCCGTGGCCCGTCCACCGGTTACCGCGCGTACGGGCGCAACGTTACGGGAGAGCGTCGTCGGACGGCGGAAGACAGCGAAAATGTTGCCGTCGCCGTTCGCCCGTACAACACCGTCGGGTCCGGGCCGCGCGCCGGTAATTAGGCCGTTGTCGTGCGGAGTTCGCGGCGCGTAGAGAGAGAGAGAGAGAGAGAGAGAAAAAAACAATAAACAACAGAAAACCGGCGTAAATTTCGCCGTAGGCGCGACTCTCCCGCGGAGTGAAACGGAATAATATAATAATCGCCGAGGCTGCGAGCTCGCGAGCGGACGGCTTCGCCGCCGTGCGCGCGTGTACGAAAAACCCGCCCGTGCGCCCGGGTTCGGTATTATTTTACCGCGGGCGCGCCGTCGACAATGACGCCCCGTGCGAGATATTTCACGACGGCGTCCAATAAAAATAATAAAACCGTACCGTAACACCGTGCCGCGGCGAGAGACGGCCGCGGCGACATTATGTGCGCGTGTATCGTGACAACACGCGCGTATTTATTGTATTGTAAAAACGTCCGTGACAAGGGCAGACCAACCCCCTGTGCCCCGCCGCGGCCCGAACGCCGAAATTTACAACAACATAACGGTACGCGCGGCGAGCGCCGCCGCCGCAAGGCCGCTTCGATTTTCTTCGTTTTTTTTTTTTTTTTTTTATTATTATTTATTTCTCTTTCCCGACGTTTTCCTCTCCCCGGACACGCCGCGATATTTCATAACGTTATTTACAATATCGTATTGTGCGGCGCGGCGTCGCGGTGCGTGTGTGCACCGCCGAATTTCGTGCCAGGTACCCATGCCGCAGTGCCGGGACCGTAATAATAATAACAACAATCGTAAACGATAGTGCGGCGCGACGGCGGCGGCGGCGGCGGCGGCGACGACGACGACGACGTCCCAAGGTCCTCGGGACCCGATTTCACCCGTTTCGCCCCAGAAACGCGTCGTTATGTTACGCGCGCGCACAATAAGTCCCACAGCGTACGCCCACGCGCACGTCCGGCGATATACACCACACAATAACGATGTATTATTAAACATACAAATAAAATCCGAATTGATTTATCGGTTCGTCCCGACGTGCGTGTGTTGACCGATCCGGTTGCCCGTGCGCGTACCCGCGGCGACGACAACACGCGGTACACGCAGCATGCGCCGGGCGGCAATAATGTAATGGACATTCTGTCGCCGCCGCGACGACGCCGTGCGATGTCGGAGAGGAGAGAAAAAAATAAAAATAAAAACACGACGCGCGCACTGTTACATATACAGTCGGGTAACCCATAATATTATTACCCGCGATAGGAATTTTTTTTTTTTTTCGTTTTTTTTTTTTTTCGTTTTTTTTTATTTTTTACGCTCTGTTCGCAGAGCGGACGTCGCCAGTATGCGCGTTACATTGCCCGCTTCTATGTTCCGCCCGCTCCGAGATGGGTATCTCCCGAACAGTCCGCCGACCGGCCGCGAAGCCGGCGCGCAAACCGACGGGAAAACGGCTCGTTCGCTAATGAACGACGAACGCCGTGTCTCGGTCCGGACGCACGGGCGATATGGCGAAATCTACTTTTTACGAATTCGTTTGGTTTCGATTTCAGAGTAAGAGCGCCCGTTATTGATAGTCGAAAGGCGACAGGAGGGCGACGCGTTTCGTTTTTCGAAACATTACAGTAAATTAGAAACGACGAATTGGGTTTCGACGTGTCGAACGCTGTGGCCGGCGTAACAATGGTAGGATAATAGGAAAAACGCGTATTGTCTTGCTCTCCGGAACGCTGTCCTCTTGTTGTTATACGGAGTGATTCCACTCTAAAACCTTAAATCGAGCGAGTTCTACGCAGTCTGCGTAAGGTTGATTTTGTCCGTTAGTGATGTTGAGACGGCGCACGCGTCCTCGCAAAGCGCGTCGATTTACGATTTTCAATGCGTTAAAAAACGCGTGCGCGAATACGATTTCTGTTTTTTTCTAATCGTTCAAGCTTTATTTCAAAACCACTTTTCATTTTTTACCCCGACCCCGTGCACCTTAATTAAGTGCATACTTTTATTTTTCAAATAGGAATCCCTCCCGCCTTTTGAACACAGATTTGAATAGAGAATATTTTTCGAGAAATGTCGATGTGCGTTACACTAATATCAGATAATCCTCCGAGATAATTGCTGGTTCGTGATAATAAAAAAATCACCTTTGTATATCGCGTACGGTTTGCCGCACGACCATCAGCGATTGCGTACGTCGGATTAGCGTTATTAGGAATTTCGTTTACGCTCAATAATTTCGGCGTTACACCTTTGTGTGCGCACGCCGAAACGAATTCCCGGCCGTTTTTCCCGACCCGTCCGTGGACCGTTCGAAAAACCTACAGCGAGGGGTTCGTGGCCCGCGACAACCGACGCTGCGTGCCGCCGTAGCGTATTACACCGGGTGGCGGCGCGATCCGCTCGCGGTCGGTGTAACGTACGCACGTGCGCTTTTCTGAATTCGCCCGCGGACGAAATGGCGCGTCTCTAAGTAACTATCATTATTCGTGTGCCGCTCGCACGTGTGCGCGATTGCGTGTACCTACTCATTATTACGCGATGTTATTGGTGCAACACGTCACCTTACGCGATTATATTTCATTATTGCCGTATTACATTATTATATAGGTAGCGTTTGTTATAATGTACACGCCGCCGCGTTCGATTATCCCCGCAATCGCATGTATATTTATGCGTCGCTATAATGTTCCGACCGCCACCGCCGCCGGCGTCGGATTTCAAAGCGACTCCGTATCCCGCCGGAGTAAAGACTTCTGCGCCTCCTTTCCCCTCCGAACGCCGTTCCCTTCCTCTCTGCGAGAGCAAAACAAAAAAAAAAAAACCGTCTCGGCGGCGTCGTCGAAACACATGACACACGAGTTCATTGGCTAAACGTTTCAAACCCGCGCCGAGAGTAGGGGTAGGCGACGAGGAAAAACCGCGAGCCGCCGTCGGGTCTCGTACTTATTATCTTATGCTAATTCTATATAACCGAATATAATATAAACGCGCGAAGTTCGTTTAGCCTTGTATGTTCGTTAATTCCCGCAGCCACGGATTGAGCTGAAACGTCGCACGGATGATACGTAATTAACTTTAGATAGGTAATAACATAATTTCCTTCTCCGTATTGAACCACTAAGAGAGGGGATGTCACAGGTGTCATTTTGTTGACTTATGTGTAACCCCGGGCGGAGGAAAGAAAAATAATAAGTTGAAACACACAGTACAAAACGAAAAATAATAAATTTTAAAATAATTAAGTAAAAACAAAATTATTAAAATGGTTGTAAGTAAATAAAATAAATAAATATATGAATAAAACAGTTATATATAACGAATGCATCGCCTGGAGTATTCTGATAAGTGTATTATACGAACGGTTTCGAATTAAAAATGCATCATCAGGTATATCACAGTCAAAATGTAAAGCTGAATATAAAAAATCAAATGAAGGAATACATCCGTTCATAAAATTACACAAAACAAGATAATCCGATTCGTCCATTAATTAACTTTAAAACTGCTCCAGCTCATAACCTTGCTAAATATTTAGACTCTCCCATAAAAGTGTGTATGATTTCGTGTATAGCTACGCAAAAATGTCGTTACCGTCAAACGATTTGCGGCATTTGGATTTGGCAATGCCTAGCCGTTTCAAATTGCACTTCCCACGACGGGAAGTGCATTTATCACGGAAATACAACTATATTATATTAAAATATTACGCTGCGTGTTATAATAACGTTGCATACTTACGATACAAACAGCGAGATTTCGGGACTCGCGTTACACGCCCCCCCTCCTTCCCCTCCCCCCCTTTCACCGTCCCCTCAGAGACATGTATGGTGTAATGTGCGTGCACAGTTTATTGAGGTTAGGGACTAAACGTGATGTGGGAAGTGTGTATTTTTTAATTTTTTTTTCTGCGGTTTAATTACATAACGGTCTGCGTACACATTATGGCTAGGCGGGCATGATGATGTAACGGTCGTCGAAACGCCACCGCCGCCGCCGATTGTAAAACTTTTTGTAATCATAATAATAATTATTATAATATACTCTTTGTGACACGGTGTCGCGGGGAGAAAACGAAACGAACGTTTTTTTAATTGAGTTTTTAATTATATTTCGTGGAAATTTGCTCGCGCCGCGCCGCAGCGCGCGCCATTGACATGTGCTATACCTACGCGATAAAACCACGTGAAATATCGATCGGCGAAATCAATTTCGAATATCGAAATCACTGCGATTTAAAATAAAACAGGTACCTATAGGTGATCGGAATGAAAGTCTCCGGGAAAAAGACACAGCCGGTAAAGAGTGTCCCGCCGAAGAAAAGTCACTGCAGTGATTCTTAATTATCTGTGCAACGTGACATCGTTGGCATTAGCAATAGTTTTACAAATATTTCGAATGGATATCGATACGGTAAAAATAAATAACGAACAAATCGTAAAAGACCTGTTTGTGTTGAAATGTCGTTATTAGTAGTTTTATAACATATAAACTGGTTAAATTTGGTCTTTGGTCCCAGTAGGGAAAAAGAGCTAAGTCAATCGTTACTTTTTTTTTTTTTTTTTTTGTAATTTTATCTTATGCAATTATTGTTTCTGTTTATTTTTCGGTCGTAATGGCACAGTATAAGCGTGGGTATAATCTGACACACGTTGTATACCGAGAATTAAAATATCTTAAACCGTTACGTGATGTACTTCTCGTTTGGCGAAAAAGGCATAAGTTATTATGTAATTATATGACTCGAGCCGTTTAGAACGGCCATTTAGCAATTTTCAAAATTTAATTTGTTTGTACATTGAAAACTATACAAATCGACCGAAGTCCTACTTCCCAGTGATTAAAAATATTATACTGGCACACGCGATTATATGAATCGATAATAACGTGTTTTCAGATGAATGTATTTTTTACCGGCGCCTTATTCGTGCGTAATAGGAGCCGTACGTTCTTCCTGCCGAATTCCTACCGTTTATAAATATAAATCGATCATCTAATCTATACATCACGTGAGCGTGTTATCCGGCTCAGAGTTAACTGTGAGTATTGTAACGGCAACGACGACGAAATAATCGATTATTTATTAAAATGGTCAATACTCGTAGATAAATAAAGTAAATAAATGTACATATATATATATATAAAAAAATACACTTATCATAACACTCCGACGCATCCATTCATTTATTTATTTTATTTTTGTGTATACATTTTTTATCGCTTGCATACTTTGTTTATAATCATTTTAATAGGCGGGTGGGTGGACGTAGATTCGGCGGAAACGAAATTCGAACCTTTCACCTTCAGACCGTAAGCGATAATAATTGACGGAAACGATGATCGGTCTAATTAACAGGCGTCAACGTCGCTCGGATGATGTCTGTTGTCTTTCGTGAGGCGACGTTACGCGCGCGGGTACGGACGGCGGTGAGAAATAAAAAAAAAATAATAATAAAACGGGCCGCGAGAA
Source organism: Cinara cedri (assembly GCA_902439185.1). Classification (NCBI taxonomy): domain Eukaryota; kingdom Metazoa; phylum Arthropoda; class Insecta; order Hemiptera; family Aphididae; genus Cinara; species Cinara cedri. The sequence continues at coordinate 368,555 of CABPRJ010000001.1, forward strand.
ATCCGGCGATAGGACGGCGGTGGCGACGTATCGGTACGAATCGATTGTATCGGCGCAATCATTAATAACGGCGACTGCGGGCGCGCGCAATATAATAATAATAATAACAATAATAATATTATCATTATTATTATCATTATCATTATTGTAATACGAACGCCGGGCCCGGGGGAAAAGTTGTTAATCGAAACGCGCGTCGACGGAGAAAACCGGCCGAACATCCGTCATTGCCCGTTGGTCGGCGGCGTCCGGGGCGTGATGTTTTCCGCGGAACGGGGATTTAAGAGCGGCCCGCGCACGATAAATCACGGACGGCCGCCGCGGCGAACCCGAGAGAAAAACATCGCATTGTGCGCGCGGTTATTGTAACGCTGCGCTCGCCGTGTATAATTCGGGAACGGCGCGGCGCGAACGTCCCGGCGGATTACAATAATATTGTATTGTGTGTGTGTGCGTGCATGCGTGTGTGTTTGTGTGCGTGCGTGCGTGTGTGTTTGTGTGCGTGCGTGCGTGTGTGTTTGTGTGTGTGTGTGTGCGTGCGTGCGCGCGCGTGTAAGAAGATTTGCTGGCGGCCGAGTGCGATAATATCGTTTTGTGCGTCGCACGCGGAGACGGCGGTTTCGCGCGGCGCGTTTCTGGCCGGCGACGGCGCCGCGCGGCCGACGGCTCCGTTGTCATTCCGAGGGATTTGAGATTACGGCGACGCGCGGGCCCGGGGACCGCGGGCCGCGTCGCGTCGTGCCGGTCGTAATCGGGTCGGACGGCGCGTACTCGGAGAGAGAAAAATGAAAACACCGGTCTCCGAACTGTAATTGAGAAGGTGAAAAAGACGTAGGGATACCGGGGACCGGCTCGGCCGCTGTTACGGAGGATAATTCGGGTGTACACCCGTAAGCATCGGTACACCGCAATGGCTTGCGGCGAAAACGGATCCGAGTCGACAGTGGTGCTTTGTCGAAAATGTACTATGTTCTTAGCGGCAACCGTCTTATACCGCGTACCAATATAATCGGGGCACAATTTACGAACTCTTCTCCTAACAAAAATTTAAAGATGTCTCACGAAGACACATTGTATAATTGTACAACGGAAGAAACGCCGGGCTGGCGAAATAAATCGCACAATAGAATATGAAAAAAAAAAAATTGATTGAAACCGATTTATTAAAATCATATTATTTGCATTTATTTTTACGTGGGTACATTATATTTTTTTTATCGATTTTTGCCGATTTCGAATGCGTTTAAATACCTACTTACTCGTTTATAAAATGTAAAAATGATGTGTCCATTTTCCATCTTTAGCGCGTCATATATCATACAGCCAAACGGTTCGGGAGGTGGAGATCGAAAGCCAACACCCCTCCCTCCCCCCCTTTCGGTAAAAGACTCGTCCGTGACATACTAAAGCGGCCGTCCGTGTGTGTGGGTTTTCGTCACTACACGGGGCGAAAACGACATCCCATCGATATTGTTATTTTGTCGTCTCGGGCTCGGTGGCTTTTCACGCGTGTCGCGACAACGAACTATTCGGATACATTCGAACGCGTGCCGAACCCCCCCCCCCATCCCTACCCCCTGTTCGCCGGATCTCCCTCGCCGCTGCCGCCGAAAGAGACGACCCCCCCCCGCCCCGGGTCCGACTATACACGCGTTCGGACTGAAATATTATGACCGCGGGACGGTAAACAAATCGGCCCGGACGTTATTCGCCCGTGTTGATTAAACGCCGAACCGTTGATCTGTCGGCGGGGGTGCGCGCCGGCAGCGAACGTCGGGGTAAACGCTCGGCGACCTCTGCAATTACAACAAAACGCGGCAAGTGCATTAACGCACGACGCAAATGTCGTACGCCAGCGTTATTATTAAACGTGGGGGGGGGCGTTTAATCGCGGGTAAACGAAAACGTTTTTACCGGCCGGAGAACGTCGCTCCGGCACGGGCGGCGCGTAATAGTTTCCCCCTCCACCCCCCCCCTCGAAATATCGCCCGTCGAAAAGACTCACGGACTCGTCGGTTTTTCGGGGGCATTTTTTTTTCACTTTTCTTCTATCTAAACAACAACTGTAAATGTTTTTACTTTTTCCGTAAACATATTCCGACAGACCCGTCGGATCGTCGCGCGTCCGAATTCCGACGGGGGATATTAACCGTATAATACTAATACGTATCACAACGGTCTCGCGCGTTATTACGTTATCGGGCCGCGGGTACAATACACAATGCTGTCGTATTGTACCCGTGTACACTATTATTTCGTCATTATTATTATCGGTTTTTTTTTTTTTTCTTAAATATGCCTACGCGTACCGGACCGGGACAAAGGGGTTTTCGGCCGTCGGCGGAGCGCATCGATCGACGTGCAGCGTCTCAGGAGACGACGGCGGAGACGTCTCAATCAGCGTGAGCAATCGACCATCAACTGCAGCAGTAGTCGCGCGGCGGATCGGGCGTTGACGGTTTTTTCGTTTGTTTTTTTTTTTCGTTTTTTTTTTTTCGATCCGTTCCCCCTTCCCCTCAACACCGTCTCATTGCTGCCCGACAACTGTATCGACGCGTCCTGTGCACACTCATTATTACGGGTCGGGCATACGCGCCGTGTGCCCCGCGTGTACATTACGTCGGATCGTAGTGTGTATCGGGTATTTCGTGACGGGCTTCCGCCGCGGCGCGATCGTCTCGGTGATGGCGGGGAGAGGGGAGGGCTAACAATAATTAAACGGTTCACGGGGTTCGCCGCGCCGTCACGCGGACACGTGGGTATCGCGCGGCGGCCGAACGACGGTTCGGTGTGTTTTTTCTCGTTCGTTTCGCTCTCTCCGCCGCCGCCGCCGCCGTCGTCGTCGTCGTCCTCCGAAAAGTCGAATCGAACGGCGACGGCAACGACAAGTAAAATAATAACATTACGCCCGCGGGTATGCGCGGGTACGTACAATTTTTTACACCCGGGGGGGGGGCTAACGCGGGGGCGAGGGGGGTCGGGTCACAAGCCGACAAAAGAGATCGCGGCGGCGGCCGTCGCGGGAAATTTTCGTGTTACGCGAGGTGGTACGTGTGACGGTCACGCGGCGGCGGCGGTGGCTGCGTCGACATCGGTGTGATCGGGAGGGGGGGGGGTGGCTACTATACTGTACTATTTACAAAAATACATTTATAATGATCATTGTTTTAGATGTCTAATAAAAATATCAGAATATCAGAGATAGACCTTAATGATTCGTAGACATTTGAGACTTCCAAATAGACGTATGTAGGCCCAAGTTTGACGTCACGTATTTACTTCATATTTAAGTTCCATTCAAATTCAAATTTTGTAAAATTTATATAATTTGACTACCTACAACAATGAAATTCACAAAATCTAAGGAAAAATAGAATAACGAGTACTAGATTCCAACAGTTCATTAAATTGACAACCAGAGTCAACGGAAAAAATCTGCTGTTATTTAAGAAAGAAAAAATTTAATTCTCAAACTGATTATGTAAAAAAAAAATAATAATAATAAATAATTAAAAAATATATATAATATTGTATCATCAGTCAGTAGTTTGCTTGCGTACATTATTGGATGCTGCTAATAAAAAAATATAAAAATAGCCAAAATTTTAAAAAAAGTCTTCCTAAAATAATGGGGATGGATACAGACACTGTTATAGATAATTAAATATAAAAAACGATAAACCACCGTTTACGAAAAACGATTCTGAGTGGAATTCGATTAACAAAGCATCACCTTTGTTAACAATATAATATATGTCGTTTTATAGTAAAATAATTAAATAAGCTTTATATATTTGTTTAATGGTGTACTAATTTTCCCATGTTTTATCCCGGTTTTTCAAATTTGATGAGAAAACTCTTGAGAAAATCGAAAAATTACCTCCTTAAAGTACCTCGCCACACCGATTTCCTTTCAGAAAAGATGCTACACTTAAAAATCTGAGCAAGTATTCTGGTAGAATTGCGCACAGTTCTTTGTACATCTTTGAACATCTTTGTAAAACCATAAGCTTTCTCCGCTCCACTCACAATCTAAAACAGAGTTCGCAAATCACCCGAACCGAGAGTTCGCCACAGAATGGAGATTTCCGCGGGCTACAAATGGTGTAGCCAAACGTTAAAGAAGAAAAACCTCAGAGACCGTTCAAGTCCGATCGAATTCGAGGAATTTTCAGGTCAGAAGACCGTGGATTACACGAATATTGCCATACGCCTCGAAAGAAAAAAAAAAAAGAGACCAACAACATACCTGGGTACCGTCCGGGCCCTCCGGCCACGGTAATAATAATATTGTGTGTACGTTGTGCGGGACTGTCGCGTCATAATATAATAGCGATCGTAAAATAATATTACTTTTAGGTATGTGCGCCGAACGGTTTTGCGCCTCGCGATTGGTGCTGGCCGCCGCCGTATGGTCAGCACACCGCCGGAAGGTCCGAGACGATTCGACAATATCATATTGTCGTTATTGTACACGGGTATACGAAAGCGGATTCGTTGTTACGGTAAACCGCTGCGGGTTCTGCGATCCTGCAGACTCCGAGACCGAACGCGTGTAACGTTGTATGTAAGTGGCGTTTTTTTTTTTCCTCTTCGATATACCTACCCGACTATAATAGTAACAACATAACGTGCGTCGTAAAGAATAGCGCGAAATTTGATTGTGTGTGTGTGTGTGTGCACGTGAGAGAGAGAGAGAGAGAGCGAGAGCGAGAAAGACCCGCAACGAGATATTTATTATATTTCCGTGACGTACCGCTGAGCGACCTTTTCGCGCCCCGCGTCGACCCGAATCCGAAATGTTTCTACATAGTGATAATAATAATGATAATAATAATAATAATAATAATATTATACGAATAACGTTTTTCGTCCTTGGGCCACTACGCAGCGGGCGACGACGGTGGCGATAATATGCGCGACGCGTATACACGTTCCGGATATAAAACGCGAAGACGCGTTGTATAGGAGAGAACGAGCGAATTGATTATATTATTATTATTGTACCTAACCTACGTTTTCGACGGGAGAAAAAAAATCGTCGCGCAAAAACAAAAAAAAATACAATACGACGGTTTTTGTCGATTTGCGCCGATGTAACGACAACAGCTTGTAATGTTACACACGCACCGAATTACACTGCTGAAACCGGCGGGGGTGTCCGGACACCCCGTCCCGTCAGCGTTCAAATCGCTTTTTTTACTCACTAAAATTATTTCACGCGAGACATGCGACGTCCGCGTTCAAAAAATTCCGGTTGCGTCGCTGCACGTTCGAAACGGAACTGCGAGTAAACCGAATGTGTTACACGACTCCCGGACATTCAAAACGTATGTGAAAAATATTAACGAATCTGCGGGCGGAATGAAAAACATTAGCACATATTTTATTATTATTATTATTATTATTGTTAAACAATAGGGTTAACTTAAAAGGTCTAATACGAAGGTTTAACGAATTGTTTACATATTTGTTTTCTTCTTTTCGCGCTAAAATTTTCAAATAAGCTTACATGTGGGTACTTACCGATGTGCGGCTGTTGGTATTAAAAAAAATGTGTTATTTTAATTGTATTTCGGAGCGTAGCGAGTTGGTTTTTCGTTTCTTGTTTCCATACAGTCGTGGCCCTAGGCCGATTCCGTGCAATTGATCTGGCGCGTCGTTTTCTTTTCTCTGTGTTGACTATCGGCAACGACATTTTTACATGTCGAATAGTCGTGTTACACCCTGTATATACAATGATTATAACTCCAAATATCCAATGTACAATGCATATACGCATATAAAATAATATACTAGCTGAATTATCTGTCGATGCCGGGTTAAAGTATAAAAATATTAATAATTAACAGTAGAGTGTAAATTCGATAATATAATCAAGTTTGGGGCCGTATAATTACGATATAATAAATTTCCATAGATACTTCAGATTTATTTATTGTAATTTTCACGGCTGTTATATAAAATCACTTTAGTTTTTTTTTTTTTTTTTTTATGATCGATAATAACGAGACACTGATTATCAATATCTTATTGAACCAATGAGACATTATCACACGATCGTTATATTTTCGCGTTTAATCGAAAATACTACTCTCTTTCATATTTATATATATATATATGTATTTACAGACATACGCGGAAAAAAATATTAAAAAATATACTTACACCGTATAGAAATGAGATGTATGTAGTACTGGGTATTCGTCGATTACCGAAGCCACGCCGTTTGAAGGGATTAAATTAAACTAAGGATGTAGGGGTGATGGGACCGCCGCGAGTGATTTTGAATTGAATTTTTAACTGTAAAAATTATCCGTGTTCATTTTAAAGTAAATATTTTTTTTTGTTATATTTATGTTTTTTATTTTTTTTAATAAGATTCATTATTATTCGTTAAAAATATGTAAATAAATATATTACCTATGTATGATAACATTTATAACAATGGTTTTTTTCCTAGAACATTGTTTTGGTCCGGGGATATTTTTTTCCAAATACCTACTACAGGATATGGGACGATCTCCAGACGTACAGTGAAAAATATGACGATAGTATTATTATTATATCTTTTTTTTTTGGTTTTTTTTTCCCTGCAGCGATGGCGGATCCGTTTTCCCGTTATTTCGTTTATTTATTCGTTTGTCTATAATTAACCCACGATTAAATCCTGTTGTCCCGTTCGCCGGGCCAGAAGGCTCACGCTGTATAGTGTTAACAGCAATAATTACCATATGATATTATTATACCCATTACCTATAATAGCCAATTATAATATCGCTAACAAATTGCCGCGTTATCGACAATAACCGGACAACGTCGGTGGTAAATGCGATTATCGTATAACGCGTTATATTACGGAGGGTGGTGGGGGGGGGGTTGTGGTGGAAAGGAAAGTAGAGAGGAGATACGTCGGTTAAGCGGTGAAAAAAAAAATTGCTCGCATTCACCGCCGTCGCCGTCCGTTAAAGACGTCGAATTTCTAGCTGCAGACGTTTGACAGCACGAACCTTTTGTGCGCGCCGTGCAGCCGGGACATAATACTGTCAAACATTCCGATGTCGCCGATACATATAGTTGCAGTTCACTACTACCTATATACCTTTTTTTTTTTTTTTTTTTTTTTCCACCCTCACACTCTCTCTCACTCTTTCTCACTGTATTCTTCCCGTACCTGCGTTAAAAAGACATTTTCTACAACAATAATATATTCAGCGACGGTTCTGTCACGTTTCACTGCGCAGCACACCCCGGTCACAGGATGTTATTATTATTATTATTATTATTTTTACAGTATCGAGAGTATCCCGCCGCACGCATGCGGTGTTTCGTGTTTTTTTTTTTTTTTTTTTCTTCTTATTCGGAGCGAACCACTCCATGATAATAATAATAGCAATAATAATAACGTCATGTATAATACGGGTACCTATTAGGTTTTATTCCGGTTTTGTTGTTCCGAAATACCTATCGGATACCGTACAACTGCGGTTTCGGAGAAATAATCTCGGACACTGCACACTTTTATATGTATAAATGTATAGCTGCGGCGCGCATTATCGCGCGTATTCGTTTTCCCTTCAAAACTACCCAGGTAGTATTATAACGTTTTAAAAGGTTTGCAAATTTATTTATTTTCATTGTGTATGATATTATTATAAATTTACGACCCACACAGCAGCGGTAGCAATATAAATTCCGTAAAGGAACCTTTTATATAGGTACGCCTATAGCTTATATATTGACGAACGGACGTTTCGCCCATGCCGCCGTTTTGTCCCCGTCTTTAACACAAAACGTTTATTTTTTTTTTTTTTTTTTAAAAAAAAACGTTATTAAACGAAAAAGATTCGATAACGAAAACACCGGGTTATTGAACTACGGATGCCTATTCATAAGGACTAACCGTAAAAATGAATACAGGGGCCAATTAAACATCGAATGAGAAAAAACAAATTCTTTGAAATACTCGCAAATAAATATATAAATAAAAAATGTTCATGTAAAAATAAAATAAATAAATGACTGAACGCGTCGCCTGGAGTATTATGATAAGTATGAGTAAGTAAGTGTATCACGACCGGTTTCGAATTATAAATTCATCATTAGTCACAGTCAAAATGTAAAACGCGACCGAATACAAAAAAGACGTCGTAGGATAATGGGGACGGGTGCAGCCGCTGTAATCTATAGATAACTTTATGTATGCCTGTAAGCCACGATAAACCATTGCTTACGAAGATGCGACTCTGGACGGAATTCAAGCTTTGTATATTTTCTTTAATAATATTTGTACCGATTTTCCCAGTTTTCCTACGTTTTTCCCGGTTTTCCCATGTTTTATCAAGGTTTTTTACATTTGCTGGGAAATTAGAAAATTACCTCTGTTAAGTACCACCCTATTGAAATTTCCTTTTAGAAACATTGCCATCATTAATTGTCGGAGCGAAAATTTCCGGTAGAAAATCCAAAATCTACGGTTTTTTCCTGATTCCACATTTTTTATCGTTCTGAACAATATATGATTTTAAAATATATCGATATGCTATTGGCGTACGGATGTTTTGCAACTAAAATTATAGTTATGCGGGCTCCCCTTGAACACAGTCCAACAAATATTCAACAAATTATTTTTCCGGAACGTTTGTTGTTTCGACTGTAGTCCATCGGACTAGAAAACCATACGGACGAACCGTGCATGTAAATTTTCTCTCTTTTTTTTTTTTTTTTCTAATATTTTTTTATTATTGACAGCGCAGTTTTTTTGGGGGATTTTTTTTTTTTTTTTCTCGAGTCACCGCAGTGAAATTCCATTAAAACAATGACCGTTAACATCATCCCCGAATGAATAACGGTGGCGGGGCGTAATAGCGACGCACGGATCGCCGTCGCGGTCGCGGCCGTCGTCGATTTTCTCTGCGACGCCTCCGACGGATTTACCACGGGCGCACGTGACGGCTTCCGTTTGTGCCCGTAGGCTCTGGGCACGACGACGACGACGACGACGACGACGCGCGACGTCTTTTTCCATTTTCCACGACACTTCTCGGCCGCCGCGCGTGACGAATGCCGTCGCGGCCCGGGTCGGTACCATCATCATCATCATCGTCATCTTCGTCATCGTCATCGTCATCGTCATCGTCGTCACCGTCATCGTCATCATTATTATTATTATTATTACGGACGTGTACCTTGTAGGTATAGGCGGTCGCTCACAACGTGTACCCGAAAAGAATGTACACCGTGTTCGATTTCCATTGTACCGCCGTCGTCGTCGTCGTCGGTCGTCGGTCGTCCTCATCGTCATCGTCATCGCCGTCATATTATATTAGGTGTATAATGATAACAACAACAACAACAACGATAATAATAATAATAATATTATTAATACACCTACCCGCCTTTCCCGCGGCGCGCGTACGCGCGTTCAATTTCTACGACGGTAATAATTAACCGATGATGTGGCAAAACCGTTTTTTTTTTTTTTCAACCGTTGTGATATACACCGTGATAATATTATTACAACGTTACCGCGTCGTGGGTATACGCGACATTGTTTCCGGCCGTCAAATAATAAAATAATAAAAAGCAAAAACGAAATTGTCAAAATGGTTAATACCCGCGAATAAATAATGTAAATAATTATGTTAATTGAAAAAAAAAAAAAAAAAATGTACGCGTGCGCACAAAAACAAATAAACGGATCAATTGCGCCGCACAGAGTATTACGATATGTGCATTTTGCACGACCGGTTTCGAATTAAACGTTCATCGTCGGGCGTGTCGCAGTCAAAATGCAAAACGCGACCGGATGTAAAAAATAAATAAATGTAGGATTGCATAGAAAGAAAAAAAAAATTATAAAAATTGGTCGTATTACGCAGTATATGGAAAAAATTTATTTCAATGGGAGAGATTATTTGAAATTAGTTATTATTAGACCGTAGATATGTTAAGAAACGTGAATTGTTTGGTTATTGTTTATTATCTAAAACGATTGTTGATATAAGAATATCACGATAATGCCCCAGGCGGCGACGCATCGGTCCGTTTATTTATTTTATTTGTATGCATGATTTTTGTATTTATATTTACTTTAATTTTTTTTAAATTATTATTTGCTATTATTAATTGGATACGTTATTATAATAATATCGTCATCAGTTTTCGCAGAACGCGAGCTCCCGTCAGCGTAATAAAGTAATAAGGTTTTGTATATCATTGTAAACGTTGTTAATTCGACGGGTTCCGTATTATCTGCGACGCCAATCGTGGCGAAACGACAACGAAAAAAAAAAAAAAAAAATGTTATAAAAAGGACGTCCAAGGATAATGGGGACGGCCACTGTTATAGGTTATTTAATTTCCGTCTGTTAGCGACGGTTAACCGTTGCTAATGAAAAAAACGATTCTAAGCGGAGTCCAGTTGATAGTGATGCTTTGTCAACAATATATTATGTGTCATATCACGGTAAAACAATTAAATAGGTATTATATATTTTCTCAGTATTGTAAATTAAATATCTTTTTCTCTTATCTATCTTATTCTCCGACTTAAAGACGATGACCTTTCGTTTAACACGATTTTTTGTATGGAATTATACCTATGCTGAGTGTCCATCTTTTTGACAATTTAAAAAACAAGCAGCTGTAAAAAGGTTACATCGTCATTATTTTGTTCGTCCATATTTTTGTACGTGAAACGACTGTCCGCTTTTGATTGTCAGATGGCGACCTCTGTGTATCGAAAATCCCCGCCATAGACGGAGTATTGGTTTAAATTAATTTCGTCTGCCCGTGGGACGGTGGGACGCAAGCGGATATCTTCGCGGGACACCCGAAATCATTCGCGATCTTGTATGATATTATAAAATGTCATTTTTTTTTTTTTTTTTTTAACGTTTTAATAGTTGTTATTGTTGTATACCAACTGCGTTCGATTAATTTGAAGAAAAAAAAAGAAACTAAAGTAGGCAACGACGATAATCGATTTAAATGTATTTTTGATCGCTTTACCGTATTGATGACCCTCCTACTTATATATCATACAGGCACGCGTAAGTCGTGGCGAGCTGCAAAGATTAATCGTCGGCATCAATCATTCGCGCGGAGAAAAACGCAAGAGTCTCCCGCGCCCTCGCCTCACCTGAGGAAATAACGCGTAATAATATTATTCTTTATACATTGATGCGTTTTCGAAAACGGTTTCGGCCTTTCGTTATAACTTATTGTGTACGGTCCGCGATTGAATTCCACCCTACCACCCCTACCTCCTCCCCCTTCCCCCCGTTCCTTATCCCGCGCCCCTTTTTCCCGAGAGTTTTGCGGACGGGAAACGTATAAGTCGCAGAGTACGTTCAACGATATTATACTATCATTCTTCTTAACGGCTTAGCGGGCCATGCTGCAGACCCATCGCCGCCACCGCTATTTCGTTCCGTCGATTCCTATCCTTTCGTATCCTCTATTTGCACATTTTCACGGACCGTCGTTAAATCTTTTTCCACCACGTCCTTCCGTCTTGTTAGAGGTCTTTTCCCCCCACAGTTCCTCCTTCTGTGACTCGTTTTATAGTCCGTCCGCTCTCCAAACGTGTCCAGCCCATATTCTATCCTCGTGCTTTTGCTATACGATTATAGTATATGTTTTTCATTTTCCATACACATTTTGTAAGTCATCATCGTGTCTTGTATCGCATACGTTCTCGTTTCCATAATTTAAACTGGGCCAAATATTTTTCTGACCACTTTCATTTCGGTTGCGCTTGATTTGGAGTAGTAACCTTTCTAAGCAGCCTACGTCTCACATGCACATTATGTCAACGCCGGTTTCGAGTAATCTGTGAAACCTATAAAGTTATCTTCGATTCTCCCGATAATATAACTTCGACCCGAATCGTTTCATTTGACTGTCACACGGAGATGGTTACACGCTCTTATATTATAATCTGTAGTAATAGTGTCTGTACATTATGTTTGTATTGAGTTTCCGCAGCGTTTGATGTATTATAATTCAGCTAAAAGCTATATAGAAGTAGTTTTTTTTTTTTTTTTTTTTTTTTAACGAGAGTTTTGTCAAACGAGATTTATAATTGTGTTTTTTTCCCCTGTCGCCGCGTTATAGAATGGATAATTTAATGCGCGGATATCGACGTGTACGTCTAACGCACGTCAATAACGGTTTATATATTTTAATCGAAGTGGATAAAGGTGTTATCCAACATTTTTTTTTTTTTTTGAAAATGATATTATTTCATTCGTTCAGTTTTTTCTGACGTAACACAGTTGTATAAAGCCATTTCGGAACAAAAATACATAACGTTTTTGCGAAGATGTATAATTGAAGGGGGCGGGGGAAATACGTTGTATTACATTATTTGTAGTTTTTGTTTCTTGAAAAAGGTGTTGTAGTGTGTGTACTTGACAATTTTAAAAATACGGACACACGTATCGCGCGGGTAGGTGTTAGGTCTTAAAATGTCCAAAACGCCGAAGAAATCCAAAATCGACGAAATAATTATTAAATGTTGATTTCTCGATTTCGATAGTGCACACTCGTGTTATATACGTCCCGCATATTCGCCGTTAAGACGCGTGTTAATCGACAGCCCCACCCACTGGCGCCTCTTTTGATTTCAACAATATCCGTCTCGCCGCTATTGCGCTACGGTTCGGTTCGGAACGGACGTCCGGCGGAACCGCGGGATCCCCCCCCCGGGGCGCGCCGGAGGACCGCGGCGTAAAACGGCGGCCGTCGCGCGAAACGGCACGCCGAAACCGCGGGGTGAACACGCGCCGCCGGCGACATCGTCGCCGCAACACCCGGCGGACGTCGTTCACGGCGAAACCGCGGGCCGGCGCGTTTTTTATTTTCTAAATGAAAGGACCGGGGCGACGCGCCGTTTAAATGCAATCAACCGATGCCGTGTGCCGCAGACGGACGCGCTGCACGTCCGTCGGGTGAACAGTAAGTATAGGTGTCGGGCGTGCAGAGTACGGGCGCGCGTTTGCGGGTATGGGCGGCGGTGCCTACCGAAAATATCGGATTTCGGCGCAACAATTATCGTCGTTCACACCGCGTCTTTTGTAAATGGTAAAAAACAATAAAACAATAATAATAAAAATATTTCGCCATTAGCGGTCTAACGTTGCAGTATTACGCGTCGCGCGATTGACGCGTTTCCGTACCGCGGGACGGACGCGTTGTAACGTAATAACTGTTACCGGCCGGTTTCGTCCGAGAGGAAAGAGAGAGAGAGAGAGAGAAAAAAAAAATCAATAATAATAATAATAATAAGATAATAACGTCGGCCGATACACGCGTGTTATTAACGCGTCGTTGTATACGCGTTGCCGCCCCTCCCCCTACCGCCCCCTCCCCGCGCCGATCCGGAGCGTATTATTTTTAAACGGCGATTCGTGCGCGGGGTTTTATATTTTTTTTATTATTTTTTTTTTTTTTTTTTCTGGAAGCGATTTTCTCTTCGATTCAATTTATTATGTGTGCGTTATTTTTCTTAAAAAAAAAAAAAACATCAAACATAATGATATTATCGCCGCGCGCAAACCGGAATGCTCTATAAGCCGGTCGAGGGGGAAAAAAAAAAAACCGAAAATAATAAAAAAAAAAAAACAAGAGCGGTAGTTTCGTCTCCGCGGTTCGGAAACGTACAATTTACTCTTACGCGCGGCGCGTAAACGATTGCACGCGATTAGGCGCCACGTTCAAATAATACGTCCAATTAGCGTTATACACCCATCAGGCGGCTGCACGGTCACAGCTACCGCGTTACGCGGTTCGCGTTGCACGCCGGCGGTTTTACGCGTTTTGCCCGCGGTGTCGCGCGGCCCCTTGTCGGGGGTTTCCGATCCGTCGGCCCGGGCGTCCCGTTGTCCCGTGCGTCCCGTCCCGCCGGGAACGCGATCCCGGCGCCGCCGGCCGCCGCGTTATCGACGGCGTTCAATTCAATCGCTCGTGCGTCGCGAATCGTTTAGGCAAAGACGTCGCGCACTACGCCGGGAACGGGCGTCCGTTCCCGGCGGAAAAGTTGCGCGCCGTTCGCGTGAAACCCTAACGGTTTTCGCTCCGCCCGGAATTCTTAAACGAATACGAATTTTTCACGACGCGCACTGCACATTCGCGTGTTTTACGGTTTTCCGTTGCGCGTATCAAAACGGGTTTTGAAATGCGCGAAATAAAATAATTTACGCATCGCTTTTGAGATTGACAGACGTCGGACGTACCCGTTACAAATCAATGCGGCGGGCCGGGGAGAAAAGCGGCTGTGCACTCGATAAATCGACCAATCGAAATGTTACATTCGTCGTTATTGTTATCACGCGCGCCGATAAGCATGTCCGCTCTGGTATTTTTCGTCGGCCAAACACACAGTCGGCGATAATCGCCGCGCGAGATTATCACACGCGAACGATTTTATTGGCGGCCGTTTGTTGCGCGTGAGATAAACGCGCCGCATTGTTACCGTCGAAACGCGACGGACCGTGTTTGCGACGAGAACGCGACCGGTTGTACGTGTCGCACACATTAACGCGGATACGCGGCGTAATGATTTTCCGAATATTCTCACCGATAAGTGCGCCTTTATCGCGGACGTTTTCGTGCGTAAACGGGAAATATCACTGATCCATTGTGCGGCACTGTGGCTGCACAATATCAAAAAGATTACTCGTTGGTCAAACTACCCACTGCCAACCGACGCGGCCGTCACAGGGAACCGCGGTCGATCGACAACGTACGACCCGACGCGGCCGGTCCGCCCCGCCGTCATAATTAGTTATCAACGGCGAGAGCGATAGCATTTTATCGGTTCCGTTCGAGATTACCGATAACTCAAGACGCGCGCGATTAAAATCAGCGATAACCGATACAATCGACGACTTACACGGCGTGTGACAATTGACCGTGCGATTAGATCACAGCCGTACGGCCGTGCGATAAAATGTAATGTCATGAAATTGAAAAAAAAAAAAAATAATAACGATAATTTTCGATAATTATTTCGACTTGTTTTTATTGATAAACGAGAATGCCGGCAGTTTAAGAGAAAGCCCGAATCCCGTCGTAGCGTACGTTTTGTAATTTGTTCGAAAGACGCCTGTAGACGGGTTTTTTTTTTCGTTTTCGTGAAAAACGCCGCGCACCCGACGGCCGACTGCGACGCGGGCGTTTCTTTCGCCTCGGGTTTTTCTAACGCCCCGTCACCCGTTCACGCGAAACCCCGCACGTGGTTGCGAACGGCGTGCTGTTGATCGGTAAACTGCGGGCGCCAACGTCTTATCGATGTCCGCGGGACCTTTTACAAGTTTCCGGTCCGACGCGGTTACCTGCCGGAGGGGGGGTGGTGACACGTCACGACGGTGCCGCGGCCCGTTCGTCGGGGACCGGCAGACGAGCCGGTCGCGCACCGCCGGGATTTCAGTGTCGCGGTACCGTGTGCGATACGCGAAACGAACCGGACCGTCCGCAATGTGCGCCGCAAACAACGGCATTGTGTAAGCTGCCGGGCGTGTCGCTAGAACGCGCGGTAGTGCCGCCCGAACGCGCCGAGCGCGTGCGGAGCCGAGAGCGGACACGCGGCCAGCGAACTACAACGGAACCGCACCGGGCCGCGGGTGCGCGGTACTTACCGCCGTGATGGACGTCGCCGGCGCGCTACGTACACGGCCGGAAGTCGAAAAATACGTTTTCGGTAACGAAAACATCGGGAAATCTACGAGCGTAAACTGCCGGTAAAACGGCAGAAAACCGAGTCGGTGTTGTCCCGTGATTGATGCCCAGGCGCCCTTTTGAAATTTACAGCTGTTAACCGACAGCGATTTGTTGAAAGGGCGCATACCGTTATGTTAGAAGTATTTTATCGCTGAATTCTGTTTTGCTCGCTGAAAAACCGACGGACCGCGAAACAGAAATAAAAAGTATACCGTAAGTCGTGGAGCGAGAGAGACGGGCAAAATTTACAAGGGGCTGCATCCGAGTTCCGTCCCAATAACCTTTGCGGAGCGAAGAAGCTTTCGGTTTTACAAAGATGTTTAGTGTTTGCATCTGTAAACAACTTGTTTACCGAAAGATTTGTTAGGATTTCTAAATGTAGCAAATTTTTTGAAAGAAAATCGGTGTGGGGAAGTAAATTAAAGAGGTTATTTTTTGATTTTTTCATCAATTTTACGGCTTTCATTTTTTTCCTAGCCTATTTAATTATTTTACTATAATACGGCACATAAATTGTTGACAAAGAGCATCAACTGAACTCCGCTCAGAATGGTTTTTTCGTAAGCAATGGCTTATCGTTGCTTACAGATTTGTATTAAAATCCCGTCTGTATCCTACGTTCCCAACTTCCCACCTACACCAGTGGCTGCGCCCGTGCAAAAATATAACGTTCCGCTAGCTGCGTTACCCGGGTGCTGTGCGACAAAATAGACATTTCGCCATCCCAACAGAAATAATCGGTAAAGGGACGATAAAAAATGAAAAACACTAAAAGTAAAAGTCATTAGAATAGTATTAGCCCCCTGTCCACCCCCCCTCCCGCCACCCCAATACGAGTACTGTCAGCACTGGAAATGGAGCGATTCGTAAACTTCTCACTACGAAGCTATACTCGTAGTACACGATAATCTACAATTCGAATAGTTTTCGTATCCGATTCTGGGACACGTTTGCGCTCGCATTTCGGGTGTTTTTTTTTTTTTTATCGGTTTTAGCCGGGTTACCTAGGTACTTTTATTTTACCAACAATTCGAGCACTGCGGCGGCCCATTATGTTATATATTATTTTATTAACGAGGGGCGCGTTAACACCCTACTCACGAAAACACTCGCACAAAAGAAGCCTACGCACCCACGTACACACGCAGGCGAGTAGCACGCCCAAAGGTGATAATAATTCTTATCCCATCCAAAGTCTACACACACACACACACACACACACATGCACACGTGCACACGTATACATTTTGACACCGAAAATACACGTGTGTTTTAGTTTCATTCGACTTTTTCGACACGAATATACACACTTACACGAGTTAACTCGCTCGTATATACACAGTGTACACTGTATAAGTATATATAAAACGTTCGCGTGTGTAATACGTGTGTGTTTATTTGTTTCCAGCACACGTTCGTCGGCTCTCACGCCACCGCCACCACCGCCGCCGCCGCCGCCGTCGCTGTTCCAACAGATTCCTTCACTCGACGAGGCTTCGGCGACGGCAAATTCAATTTATTTGTTTCGACGAAAAAAAAAATAAATAAATAAAAAAATACACTCCACCCATCCACCCACGTCCGACATCCGAGTTCCCCCGTCCTAGATGCCGAATAAAGATACGAGCGCGCGCCCGAAATCCCCGCAGAAACCCCGTAAAAAGTTATTTTAATGGAAAACGTATTTTTTTCTCTCCCCCTCCCCTATATATATATATATATACACATGTATATGTATTTTTGTTTTCTTACCGAACGCCTTTTTATATACATTATATACACGCACTTCGTTTTCCATCGAATTTAGCATCGGCGAACGCCCGTTCGGTAATTTTCTCTCGATAAAAAAACTGCGTGGATGGCTCGAGTGTGTTTCATTCGCGCGCACACGCGCGATCGGAATGAACGTTGTAGCGTTCCCCGGAATTTTATGACGGGCAGGCGACCTTTTTTTCTACTCGCCCACAAAACCAAATACACGGACCGCCGAAACGCCGGTTAGTGAAACTGTATGCCGGAATATCACGGCAAGCGCTTTTCGTCCGGTGCGTTCAAAAGTAAAATCGAAAGCCGGCCGGTCACCGCGGACGGACCACCGTATATCGGTGTCCTGATTTCGTCTGGAAAAAAATAAAATAAAAAAATGTCGTTAATTGTGTTTATCCAATACGAATTTTCCCGCGAATAACAAAACGTAGAATGTCACGTTGTATTAGCTACCTAACCGGAAAGACCGCGGTCCTGTGTACGCTTCTTTAATTCGGCATAGTTCGTCACGATTCCGATGAGGCGATTCGCGCCAAAATGTTACGACCGCAGGCGCGATTAGAGGGGACTTTGGCGGCCAAGTCTCTCGGGTATTCCAAATAGCCCCCACCCCGTGCATTGACGTTTTACAATAATTGTTCGCACTCGTTTTCACGGTCGCAACGCAATGCAGTGAAATATTATGTTTTCAAATCCAAGCGAACGGATCCGTTTGGCGGCGGCATCGCAGACCCCGCAGAACTTTCGCCTCAGTTGCGCCTACGGTCGCGCGTCGCGGCGGATCAGACTCGGACTGTCGTCGGTTGAACGGAACACCGGCGGTCTAGCGTCGTGTTTTTACGTCGTCCGTGCGCCGGACGCAATTTGCTGCCCGCGCAGTTTATACGCGTAATTGTGTGTGGCCAGCGTGCGGCGATCGCGCGGCGTCCACGCGAGAACCGTTCGAACTCGCCACCGTGACGCGGGGCGACGCGATCGCCGGGGAAAACGCGAAAGCCGTTTGTGCCCTGACCGCGCGGCGTACGCCGCGAAACGACCGTCCGTTCGGCCCGGGCCGCCGGAACGCCGACGGAGACCCGATCGCGCCGCGCGGCCTTTACGGTCTCGGTCCGCGGCGGTGCAAAACCGAAAGACCGGTGGACCGGCGCGTTTCGCCGGAACCGCACGGTTCTGCCGTACGCGGACCAAAACGACAACGACAACGACAACAATTGTTGATCGTCGTCGGGCGACGAACAATGTCGTGTGCGACGAGCGCGCGCGCACGAAAACGCCGGGCGATTCGGAATAAACGGCGTCCGCGACACCCTCGCGCGCACGCATCGTCACGAAATATAATATTGACCTACAGACGCCGGACGACCGCCACTCGACGGTGGCGTGCGGTTAAATTAAACATTAGACTATTTACACGGTCGCCGGAGAGAGGTTGGACGCGCGCCGGGCCACGATGTCCCCCCCCCCCAAACACTCACCACCCGTCCGGAGACGCGGGCTGTGGCCCGAGAATGTGGCCGAAGTCGGTTAAAAAAACTTAAAAAAAAAAAAAAAATAGCTACGGCGTTGGAGAAAATACCGACCGCCGGTATTCCGAATCACGGACGTAACGCGCGTGCCGCGCGGAAGGAGTGGACGGCGGGTCGCGGACGGGAAGTTTGGTGGATTTTTTCTTGTTCGGACACTGTGCGCGCGCGTAAAACCCGTCGGGAACCGCGCGCTCGACGGGACGCGATCGTTCGTAGACGGACGGAACGGGCGAACGCACCGCCCGTCCGCCGTCGATCACACCGCCGCGGCGCGAGAACGCGGTAATACCGCGCGTCCGACGTTCTCGAACCGGGCGACGTGACGGGATAGCGCGCGGGCGGCGAATATTGTGCGCGCGCGCGCGAAACCGCGAACGCCGACAGTCTGACGGTACCGCGATAACGGGCGACGCGCCTGGACGTGATCGACGGGAATCGCGTGAAAAAACGGCAATCGACAATGTTCCGTAGTCCGACAGCCGGCGGGATCCGGAGACGGGCCGCGAGCATCGGCCGGGGGAAAAACGTCCTAGGACGGCCGGCGACGGGCTGGAGTCACTGTCGCGGGTGATCCGGTAGTTCAGCCGACGCGCGACGAAATCGGTCGCGACGACCGAAAACGATTCTGAACGGAGGGGGGGGGAGGGGGCGCGGCTCGTCGATCCGGTCGTAAGCGGAGTGTGACAATCGTAACGGCCGAAGCTTTTTTCGGGCCCCGGGGTAGCTGGGAAACGCAAACGACGTGAGCCCGACGGTGCACCTGCGCAGACGACGTTTCGCGGTCGGGTTTTTTTATATTTTCTTTATTCCAGACACTGTTTTCCGCCGTAAATCATACCGCCGACGGACGAAAAGTCCGCGCGTGAACAACAGTCACTGTCATCCGATCGTTTTCACCGTGACCGCGAGGTTAAGCGATGAGCTTATTTTACGCATTTTCGGCTTTTTTTTCGACGGATTTTCTGTTGGTGACGTGATGTGTGCACGCGTGCACGCGCGCCCCGGAGCCCGGGCCGGGCCGCGAAGCTCCGAGATCCATCAGCCTTCGGCCGCAGTTTGGTCTCCGTCTGCTCGCGTTCGATCGTTTACGTAGTGTTTTGATACTTTAACCGACGACTTTCAGTACATTTTCGGTGACGCGTTTTACAGCGGCGAAATAGAGACATATAAATAAAGACTGTCGGTATGTATGTTACGTCTATTCAATAGAAACAAACAAACGATTCGTGAAAAACACTCGTGGCTTTCGAATCGGCGGCCTTTATTATTTCTGCACTCTGTTCGCGGTTCTCCATCGGCCGGCACACATTTGAACTGTCAACTATTCAGTAACACGTTCTTCTTCCACCTTCTGCGTTTTTCTTCTTCTTCTTCTTCTTCTTCTCCGTTTTCGCACTTAACGGTCCCCGGACGAGGACCCGAGCCGCGCCGTAATGGCAAACCCCTCCGTTTCCCGCCGCCGCCCCCGCCCGGCCGAACGCCTAATCCGACCGATCCGTACGGCGAAGCGTAACAAACCGGTATTTTATACGACCGCGGCGTGCGGTACACCCGCACGCGCACCGCGTATTTTCGCAGGATTCAAAAACAAATACACACGTATTTGTATCGTTATAGGTTGTTTTAACAAAAAAAAAAACACTGTCCTAGTCCCAGTCCGGGGGGACGGGCGCAGCCGCTGTTACAGGTAACTCAATGTACGTCGGCGAGCACCGGTTAACCGTCGCCAACGGAAAAAAAAAAACGGTTCTGAGCGGAATCCGGCCGACAGTGTGGAACAGCGCAACGCGATCGATAGCATTCGGTGCTCTGATAGCGTTTGACGCCGTTTAATGTCGTTTTATGTTGCCCGCGTTTTTTCCGAAGTCGGCCGGCGGAGAACTGTTTCTGGGAAATCGAAAAAACGACCCGTCCGAAGCGCAAAAACGTCGCCCGGTCCGAGTTCCCCGAAGAGAATAAACGTCATTGCGAAATCCCGGGCTTCCACAAACGTTCGCTCGCGGACATTCCGAAAGCCGGAGACCGGAGACCTTTTTTTCGTTTCCCCCCGGGACGGGGGAACGTACGGGTGGTGCATTGACAAGGCCGGCGACCGCGTGCCCGCGGGCACGGCTACGCGTTTTTCGTATTTTCGACGGCCGCGTCCGTTCGCCCGCGCGCGCGCGCGCGTCGTATCGCCGTACGCATATCGATACGAGACACTGGTTTTCGAGCATTATACATTATTATACATTATTATTATTATTATTATGTATATATAGTCGAACGAGCGCGGATTTAAGTATATATACATATACACGCACTCGGTTCTCAGATTTACTTATCCTAAGTGACTTTCAAAAGTCCGCCTCTTCTCTCCGCGACGTCGCCGCCTCCGCGCGCGGCTATACACATATATATATACACATAGTGTATGTATAGGCTCTCCCTCATCGCGGCCGCCCGGGCTCTCTCTTTCGCTTTCGCGTTCCGTTTCTCCCGGTCCGTATATATATATATATATATATATATGTGTATATACTTAATACACACACACACACACACATAATATACGTATACATATATACATATATATATATATATACACCCGGTACCCGTTCGCCGTCGCTCTTCTGCAACATCGCGCGCAGCGGTTCTCTCATCAATCAAAACTTCATCATCGGAACAACGACCGCGGCGGGCGCGCGCGCTCGCTAGCTCGTCCAGACAAAGCGGACGTAGTTTCCCATTGAGTCGCGCGCGCTTCCATTACTGCGCAGTATAAACATATATATATATATATATATATATGTTTATATACATATATTATTGTGTATGTATACGTGTACGTGTGTATACGCGCGCACGGTCTTCGGTCCCGAGCCCGTTTTCAATAAAAACCATTACAACAAACGCCGCGCGTAACGGACGCGTACACGTACGTAACGTGTGTTACGTGCGCGCGTACCGTACACTGTGTACGCTCACTTGTTATTATTACCTATAAAACGCATTACGCGTTAAGTGGGCGGCGTATCGATTGCGCCGCGGCGTCTTTGCGGGCCCCGCGGGGAAGACGAGCGGCCGGTGCCCGGGTCGGCTCTCCCGCGACGTCGCCGCCCGCGGGCCGGAACGCGGCGCGCGAGTTTACGGGCGGATCGGAGAACGGGGGTTTTTTTTTTTTTTTTTTTTTTTCTAAAACGGTGTTTTCCCCTTTCGCGTTTTTCGCGTTCACCGGGCGACCGTCGACGGGCGGAAAACACCTATGCGCGTACGAAATGACCGGACGCCGCTCGACCGCGCGGTCAACAGCAAAACGTCTTACGGAAACGCGAAAAGTATTCACGCGTTGTTTTTCAGTTCGCTCAGTGCGGCGGGACCGGTCGGCGGATCGGCGACGACGATTGCAGTTTCGCGCGCGGCCGCGTGCACCTTTAAAACGGTGTCACCGACAATCGCGATCGGGTTTTGCCCCGCGGTGCGGCGATAACGGGAAAAACGCACGGAACGCCTTCGGACGGGATATTGCACGGGACAAAACACGTGCCGACGGGTTTCTCGAATTTCGAATTTTTTTTTTTTTTTTTTTTATCCGTCAACACTAATTTTTTTTCACGTACAGTTTCCCATCCGAAGGTTTTCGGCGCGTTTTTCCCGTTTTCGCCGCGCGGCGAGATAATACCCGTCCGAGGACCCGTGGTCGGAAGCGACATGCGACGTTGCGACACGTTACCGCGCTACGCGACACACGGGTTGCGAAAAACGCGTCGCGCCATCTAACGAACAGTTTAGGCACCGCGAGCACCCCTGCCTATCACGGACCGCGCTTAGAGAGAGAAGTCGTCCGATTGAGACGTAGAACGAGAGAGAAAAAGAGACAAAGTTGTCAAACGCAGTGTGCCCGCGGCCCAATGAAAAATCGCGTGTTACAATAAGCATTGCGCCGATCGCAATTTTATATTATAACGTTTGAAATAGCGAATTCCGGATTCGTTATTACACATATCCGCTCGTGGTAACTTAACGGTAACGCACGTGAATAATATCGTATACCATATGGGTGTGACTACGATTTTCGTTCGGACGGCCTACAGAATTCATAACATTATGTTTACGTTTATTCTTATTGGGTTTATTGTCGATAATGGAAAGAAAAGTGTTTCGGTGTTTCCTCCATGATTTGCCACACTATGTTCGTTCTCTCTTGGTTACTTGATCGCCGATCAATGAGAACACGGCGGAGTGGTGGAGTGGTGGAGTGGATAACGCTGTCCACTAGTTAATCTATCACGCACGTTATCAATATCCCGTTTTTTATCGTGTTTCAAACTCGATAACGCGAGTCGGCGGTTTTTCTTATCTCGATTTACGAAATGTGTCGATGAAGCTCAAAATAATTGTCGTTACAAGGTATACGAGAGTGTACGAAGTTTTTTGGTCGTTCGTAACGCATCCCCGCTTTTGAAAAAAATTATCTTGCCCGAGTCCGCAGCGGCGGGTGGTATTTGGCGTCACTGATTCCTACCAGACCTGGAATAAATTTTGCCGAGTTAGCATTTGTTCGTTTATCAATATTTAATAATGGGTTGTTTCACGAGACAAAATTATTTTATGTTTTGAAGATTTTTACTGAGTTATTAGTATGTCTCCAGTAGAGGACACCGGGAGTAGATTCGTACTTGTTGATTACTCTATTATCATGGAAGAAAAAAATTATCCGATTTTAAGAACCGTAATTTCAACAGTAAATCACACGTTTATCGTCGGCGACAATCGAGAATGTCATATCGACATTTTTCAAAAACGTTTACCGGTAAAACTTAATAAATATTAAAATAAAATCATTGCACATTAATATCAGTTGCGCGTACAAGGCGGGGGGAAGGAGAGGTTAGAGGGCGATTCCCGCCCCTGGAATTTCACGAAAATTACGACGAGAGTAGATTTTTAACAGAGTTTCGGGAAGGGGTTGAGCACAAATGGCCGGGTCTAAAAGCACGAACGAACGGCATAAGTTCGGTCCTGTCGACGAGGAAGACGAGTACAATTTCTGGTTTGATTTTTCGTTTCATCGCTAGACTGTACAGTAATATAGGTACGGACGTCCAGTGGTAATATTATAGGTGCTCCCGAAAGGCCAGACGCGAACGTCGTTATGTTTCTATCGACATTTTAAACGGGAAAACAAACAGTGACCGTACGGCTTATTGAGCTCTTCGCCCGAGAGTGCGAGAGCGCACGACGCCTTAACCGTAACCGAAAAGAAAATTCACGCCGACTGCGAACCCGACAGTCCTCGTCGGTATACGGTATGACATTACGAGACTTTACCCTATTATCGGAGGACGGGGAGGAGGGCTGAGATTTGGGGTCGCCCCCGCCGGTCCTGGACGGACGTCGCGCGTGAACGCAGCTGTCCGCCGCACCAGAACCACCCCGCGGGCGATCATCCACATCCGTTTCCGGATCGTTAATCGCCCGCGGCCGGCGTCGCGTGCTTTCTCGTAGGAAAGACTTGGTTCGATCTGAGACGCCGGTACACGTCTAGAGATCCAGCCGTCCGACTGCCGTTTAGCTGGCTTACGCAAACTGGTCGCCCGTGCTGCGTCATACTTGGCGTCAGGGACTAAGCGTTCCCCTAACTCGTCCGCGATACTTGGCACTTTCTCGTGCCGCTCCCTTCGCGGGAGCGTAGCCAGCGCGAATCGCTCGAGAGCCACTTATGCCGGATCGGTGCAAGTATGCTTGAAAAGCACCGTGTCCAGTGAGAAACTGCGCGGGGAAACGGGTCGGTGAGAACCATCCCGTCGGATATTGGGAACGGACGCGTACGCGACACGACAGTCCGCTACGGTATAAAATATGCCGACGTTACACGCTCACGAAACTTTACGCTGTTATTGGAGGGGGGGGGGGGGTGGCTAGGAATTTTCAGCGTTCGCGTCTTTTTTCCGTCGATATTATCTCAGCTCGGGATCAACTAACCGGATACGTCCGCGATTCGATAACGTCTGTTTGTGGGGGGAGAGGGGAGAATGTCTTTACGTTTTACCTAGCTGAAAAATAAAAAAAATGTACGAGCCATATCGGTATAAACATTACGATTTTTTTTCTCCGGTGAACGATTTTTCAACCGGCAATTTTGCTCCGATTTAAAATGCCGGCACTTTTTCCTGGAATGGAATCCTGACTGAGGAGGTACTACAAGGAGGCCGTTTTCCGATTTTTCCAACAGTTTTCCCAGCAAATGCGAAAAACCGGTAGGTCCAATGTTAAACAAATATTATTTAAGAAAATATTTAATGCCTAATTAATTGTTTTACCGTGATGCGCGACGGGTACATAAATAGTCGTTGACAAAGCCTTGGGGCGGGGAGGGTGGCGATGGCCCCGATCGTCCCGCCCTCGCGGAATCGCGCGAAGACCGAGGACCGCGCGCCGTGCGCCGCGATGACGGCCGGTCGGGCGTAATTGAATTACGCAACCCGATCGCGGAATGACGACGTGGGGCGAAACGCGAACATATTGTCGGAGGGCGGGCGGCGGCATCGTGGCACGCGTGCGTGAATAATACGCGGCCGCGGCCGGTCCTCGTCATTCCGCAATAACAGCGTAATTATTCGCGAGCGTACGCGCGTGACGGCGTCTCCGTCGCGGCGCGTCACACGCCATTTCGTCCGCGGGGCCACCGGGTTTACCGCGCGCGCGTACGTGCGTACCGTCGGCGTAATTTATTATCGCGCGGGGGTGCGCCGGCGGCGAAAAACCGCGTCTCGGCACTACGTACCGGGCGCGACGGGCGAACGTCGCTCCCGAGAGCGCGCGGTGTACGCGCGCTCTCGGGAGCGACTCGTTCCGCGGGGGGAGGTACGACAGGTCCCCCGGTCGAACGCGCCGCAGCAGCGACCCTTGCCGCCGCAGCGATCCTCGTCCTTGTTCCGGCCATTGCGCGTCGGCCGTCGAGGAGTAACGTTCGACGGGAAGTTTTTTTACTCCACCCCCCCCTAATTCGCATTAGTTCCCGTTCGAATGTGCGACTGTCGGCTGTGCACACGCGCGTACTTATTCCCCGACACGTTTGCCGTTTAGCGTACGGCCCGGCAGTCCGGGCGCATCTCGGTCCGCGGAACGAGAAACTCCCGGCCGGTAACGATTGCCGGCTAGGCCGGGTCCGTGCAACGCGGACACGCGAAAACGGAAAAGAAAAAAATAACGATTTTTCCGCGACCACGTTCAAGTCCCGTCGTCCGCGCGCGCTGTCATCTCGAGGACAAATCGCCACGCACTTTGCGTTCGTATTTTTAACGTTGGGAAATCTCGTTTCACAATTTATAGAGTCGCCCCCCACACCTAACCTCCTCGACCGTTTTTTCGCATTTTTTTTTTTTTTGCATTTTTTTTTTAATAAATTCAAGTGTATTATTCCGTGTGCGCTGCCGATTGTTTGTAATATTGCTTTCGCCCGGACCGCGGTTTTCGCGTTTCTCGTCGCCGTCGGATACTCTACTCCGTCGATTCTTCACAGGCCGTCGCGGGCAAAGAAAAAAAAAAATAAAAAAAAAAAATACTCGATTATAATCGAAACGCGCGGCGGCGGCGACGGCGGCGGAGCCGGGCGAACGCGCGTGAGACCGCGCGGCTCGGTGAAACCGCGTTTACCGGCCGTACGGATATTATTGTTATTATAATGTACACGGGCATGAAAAAAATAAAAACGTACGTACGCGCGCGGAAATCTAGGCTATCCACGTCGCCGTCGTCGGGTATACAGGGCGCCTCGCGGAGTAACGACCGTCGCCGACGTCTTCAAAAGTACAGCGCCGACGTTTTCGGTGTTACGGCAACGTTTGCGAAACGGTTGCGTAGCCCTGCGGTAAATCGGCGGCCGGCGAACGGCCGGGACATCCGCAGGAACGTTTCGGCGTCGACGGCACAGTTGTCTCGGCTTCAGCGCCTGGAACCGTGTGCAGTACGACGCGCAAAGGCGTGACGCGAAACGCTCGGCGCGCCGTACGAAATCAAGGAGCGTGCGGAGCGGCCGTGTTACGGCATTTATCGGTTTCACGATTTTACATTTTTTTTTTCTCGCACTTTCAATAATCATTTTTCGGTGAAAAAAACCAAAAAACTCTACGATGTATCTTCGTTGAAATTTTACACGACAACCAAGTCGATTCGTAAAACGTCGACAGTCATGCCGTATTATTTCAAAGACGAAGGCGCGGTACAGATTAACATGCACTTTTATTATCGGTGTTTAATTCGCGGGTATAGTATTCAATATAGAATCGGAATTGACCGCGTGTGCATTGTTTTTGTATTTAAAAAATTGTTTTGAGCAATTAGAAAGACGCACGTATTCAGTGTCCCATATGAGAATCGTTTTTGAAAGAAAAAAAAAAAATAATAATGAAAACGTTGAGCTGATTCGTCCTTGTTACTATGATAGCGTACGTAGAGAAAAACGCGCGAACGGTTAGGTTGTCGTCGAACGTGCCGATCAAAATTATTCCCCCCTACCACCCCCCCCCCCCCCACGGGACAAAACTAAAACGATTCCGTCGTCGCGGAGGACGGTACCCGCGGCATAGTGTTGCCGGAGCGGTGCGGAAGTAAAGTATACAATCTAGCCGACCCGACGGGGACATTGCGTTTTTCGCGTTAACGGGCGCGGGGAGAACCGTAGGGGAGCGTCCCACGAACGCGGGCGTGCGAGCGCCGCCGCGCGTATTCTAAAACCGCGGGAAAATGGCGCGCAACAACCGGCGGCACACCGTAACACCGTCGTCGTGCGACACCGCCCTGTATACGCGTGCACGGTGGCGGCGGCGGCCGCGGATTCGCACCGATATTCTACACATTTATTATGTGCGCGTCATATTATACGCGGTATACCGCAGTATAATACACCTAATCGCAATTAGGTCATGTACGCGGCGAAATCCATTAGCCCGTCGCCGGCGAGAAACATCGGGCGGCGAGAGAAAACGCGCTTGTTTTTTTTTTAATAACGTGCACGCGAACACGTCCGCGTACACAATAACGTAAAATAATGACGCGTACCGTACGCGCCGCTGATCGGTCCCGGCGCGCGCGCGCCGTCCCGGTAAAACTCGCCGACCCGTGCCGGAAAATCCGCGGAGAAACGGCGACCGTCGGTTCCCGGTGAACCGGTCGGTCGTCCGTCCGGCCCGAACGGCGAAAAAAACGGCCGCGGCGCGCGCCCGGGAATTTTCGACGGGAGCGGACGGTAACGGACAAGATCAATCGCGAAACCCCGTTTCCTCTACACAGCCGACTCGACTGCGTCACGGTGTGATTTGAATATCCCGAAAAAAGAAAAGCCGATTTCCGACCGATACGTCAGACTCGTTTTACCCGTGACCCGGCTGAAATAAACGCGTTTCCGTGTAACACTCGTATTCGTTTGTATTTTTAAGTCGACGATGGTGGAGTGGGGGGGGAGGCGAGGGTATCGCCCGCGACCTTCCTACCCTCTGCGCGTGCCGCCGAGTGCGATAGTAGATGGTACTTACTGCGCCTTGAGAAAAAAAAAAGAAAAAAGAAAAAAGGGGCCCCGTAATATTGCATAAGCGGCCGTACCGGCGAGACGAGAGAACGGGTGATGGGGGGGAGAAAAAGGGGAGGCGAAAACCGCCTGACCCGCGGACGTATCGTCGTGCCCGCCGTCGTATACAGAATAACGCCGAACGACGCGCGGTAGTCGAAATTCCGTCGCGGATAATAACGCGCGTGACACGAAAACAGATTACAATATTAACGTCGCGAATCTGTTTCGGTCACGGTTTTCGTAACGATCGCGCGTGTACCGTGTACGCCTACCTACCCGCCTGCCGGTACGTACGTACTGGTGTGCCGTTAAAATTCATCCGAAACGCAAATATTCGAAAACGAGCGCGAAAACACGCGGCGCGCTCGTATTGCAGTACGCAGCGGCCTAGCAAAATCAATCGGTACCGGTGAAACGTTTGTCGACGAGAAAAAAAAAAAAAAAATGCCAAATATGTCCGTCGGGCGTTCATTGTTTCGACGTGAAAATATTCGGATTCAGGCTGTTGACCAATTAGGGGCGGCCCGGCCATCCGACGTATTTACGAGCCGCCTCAATGACCACACCCCGTCTTCGCTCGGCCCGGAATCTAAAAATTATATTAAAAACAACATAAACATACGGTATTAACTGAATTTCAGTGCCTAGTGTGGGGGTAGGAGAAGTAAAAACCCGAGTAGAAATTTGACGATAATTAGGCCACCCTGTAGTTACGTGTCTGATTCAATTGCAGAACTTGTAAACGTTTTCATAGCCCCCCCCTCTTTCGTTTAGTATACGGACCGTAGGTGCCTCTAGCATCCCTCTAGGCACGATCTGCCAGTGGATATCGTGCGAGTTTTTTGTACACTACGAAAAAATTTACTTTTTTTTTTTGAACAACATGAAACAAATAGCTATTCTTGTTTTTTAGGGTGAAAACACTACCCACTTTTAATTGAAAAGTCCATAAGTATAGACGGCTTTTTAGTTGAAATATAAACATTGTTGTTGAAATGTTTAATTTCCGTCAACGCACATATCAAACCCAATTATCCAAATACATGTATTGTGCACTACGGAAGCGTAGTCATAGTCTAGGTCTGTGTCTCAGCCGTGTCTTTAAGATTTTATATTCGTCGTAAAATATCGCGTCTCTTGGCACTATAGTCCGTAAAGATTCGATTAGAAGTCGGAAAAAGTCAGAAATGACCTGATTCGCTGCGGCAGGCGATAGACAAAAGACAAAAACCCCATTAACCCGCTTAGATTTCTATAATATTCCGTAGAATAAACTGTCGTATGCATACATACTGCTGTAACCACTAAGAATACGGGCCGCCGAAACCTTCGGTAATCGGCTTCACTGACCGAACGACCAAGGAGGTTAAAAATCAATCAAAACTAAAATACCACGGGTTGCCGAGCGCAGATTCGTTTTCGAGAGTTTTTAGCCCTTGTGCGCTACGGTGTTCTGACACCAATGACGACCTATTCTTATAATATTCGGTTCCACTGCCTCAGGCTGTAAGACCACAGGTTGCCGAGCATGCAGCTTAGCTTAAGGTGGGCCGTTCTACATTTCACTACGCCTCGACATCAAAAGACCACAGGTTGTCGGGCAACCGAGCACGCGAGTGAGTTATTTATATTTAACCACGCGCGTGTTAATACAAACGAAATGTTTTACATGTTGTTTCTAATAATTCACCGTTGTCATCAGTAATAATCAATTTATAAGCTACGTGCCTGTCCTGCTGTTGGTCCGTTTTAGCGTGTGTCAAGTGAGTTCTAGATTTGCAATTAATTTACCTTACTTGCAACGATCGTAATTAAGATTCGGAGCTGTTAGTATTTGAAACCAACAAAAAAAAAGTGTTAAAGAAAATCATATTATACTCACGAAATAAACACTGAAGAATATTTAAAATATTAAAAAAAAAAAAAAAAAACTAGAAAAGTAAAAATCTAAAAACAGTCGAGTTGTATCAAAAGACTAAAAAGTATATCCTAGGATAATGGGGACGGGTGCAGCCACTGTTATAGGTAATTTAATGTATACCTGTTATAAGCAACGTTATACCATATCTTACGAAAAAACGATTCTGAGCGGAGTTCAGTTGATAGTGATGCTTTGTCAACAATATATAGGTTGTGACCTTTATATATATATATTATGTAATTTTGTACCTATTTCCCCGGTTTTCCACATTTTTTCCAAGTTTTTCACATTTGCTGAGAAAATTCCAGGGAAAATCGAAAAACACCCCCTAAAAATATCTCCCCGGTGAAATTTATTTATAGAAAAATTACTATCATTATAATTTTAATCCGATTTTAGATTCTGAATGGAGATTTAGAATCTAAAATCTGTCATCAAATTTGACTTCATAAATATTTTTAAAACTGAATTTGTGTATTTGTGTTGCCCCATGACCTGCAGTAGCGACAATCGACGCAATCTGCAGTAAATAAGAAAACACAAACAAGGAAATATAAGGGCCGAGACAGTAGTATGCAAAACAACAAAAATAATGAGGAGGAAAGGTGGAATTTCGAGTTTTTTCAGTGGATACGACGTTGAACATAGAAAATAATATATGCTGAAACCGCGGGAAAAACTATTAAAGAGCATTTAAAAAAAAAAATAATACAAAACTATCGGGGGGGGGGAAAAATCACTTTTCCTATTGTGACATGACACGAATTACTCCGCTACAGATTTAACGACAAAAATAACACCCGATTGACGACTATTGTAGTGTGTTCTGGCAGGGGCGGATTGGCCCGCCGGGAATTCGAAAGTTTTCCCGATGGACCGACTGCTCATCTATCCTGTACACCGTACCGCTATAACTGGTAAACGTGAAGTATTGTGAACGTTTAAGTTTATTAAAAACCGTAGATGATAATAATAATGCATAGGTTCTTAAATTTATAGTTGCAAAATATTATATTTAAACTGTGAAAACCGTTTTATTGAAGGTTAAATGATCTGACGCTACTGCTGCAGTTTCTTATTATAGTAATTCAATAACTATATGAGGTACAAATAAAATGAGATTTTGAGTGGAACGAAAAATTGTATGGTTTTACAATGATGTTTATTTATCTATTTATTTCCGGTGGATAAATTGTCCACTAGAAATTTTGCTCCAATTCACAATGATAGCACTTTTTCTAAAAGGAAATCTGACTGGGGAAGTAATTTGAAGAGGTTATTTTTCGATTTTCCCAGCAGTTTTTCCAATAAATGAGAAAAAAAACATGGGATTATCGGGAAAATAGGTGCAATATTGAACAAATATTATTAAAGAAAATATATAATTGCCTATGTAATTATTTTACCATAATATGACACATATATTGTTAAAAAAGCAACATTATCAACTGATCTCCGCTCAGAATCGTTTTTTTGTTAGAAATTGTTTTTCGTTTCTTACAGATATACATTAAATAATCTCTCTACTTTCTTTCCAATTTCTCACCTACGACGGTGGCCCACCAACGTGTGAAGTATGTCCGTCATTAACACCACACAGAATTGAGTGTCACTAAATGCAGACAGGGGAAACGTTAAATTTTATAGTTACCGTCTGATTCGAATTTATTTACCTTAAATAAATATTCTGCGTAAGAGTTGGGGTAGTCTATCAAACCGTTATGGAAATATCAGCCGCTAAAGTCAGTGTTTGTCGTAGAGAAGGGCGTCATTCGAGGGATTCAGACTATATGTATTTTGGCAGCCCTAATTTAAAAATTTTTTTTTTTTTTTTTGCTGGTACAAAACGTTATGAACGATACAATATGTAAAATGCAAAATATGTTAAACGCGGGGTCTGACCATTCGAGACGTGGGAATGAGACACGATGAAGCGATCAACTGCATAATTGTCAATATTGTTATCGTGGCTATTGACTATGTTGGTGTAATGGCATTAAATTGACAAAAGAAATTGACGTATATGATATCGAAATTTAATTTCTTAATTTGGTTTTGAGCGAAATATTTTCGAGTTCTACAAAGCGAACACATCGTATAAACGGCCTGTGAAAAATTGGCCCATATTCAAATGTTCGCATCCCAATTGAAAAAACCGAAATAACGTCTTCTGGATTCACACATGAAGGGTACCGGTAAAAAACCAGAAAAGTCGCTAAAAATAGAGAATAGACGAAAAATGTCCGTTACATTTAAATGCGATTGTTATTACGCGCGTTTCGAACGTGAATTAATACGGTTGTTACTATATACCGTTTCGATATTTAACACACTTGTTCCGAGAACAATGTACTTCGGGACGAAAAAAAATTCGTCACATTTTGAAATCGACAACACGAATTTCGCAGCACAAATCCGAAAAAGAAAATTGACTTTGCCGGGTTTCTTTTCCTCCCCGGTACCCGTAATATGACGGCGAACGGGGTTTAGTTAATAGTGATGTTTTGTCAACAATATCTATGCCATATTATAGCGATATAATTAAATAGGCATTATGTATTTTCTTTAACAATATTTGTTTAATATTGTTCCTGTTTTCCCGGTCGCCCCAAGTTTTTCCCCATTTATTGGGAAAACTCCGGAGAAAATCGAAAAATGACCCCTCCCCAGTCGGATTTCCTTTCAGAAAAATCGCCATCATTATAAATTGCTCGTAGAAAAGTTGTGTACAGATTAAACTAATCGCAATACATTTCCACTCATACCTTATACATTTCTTATATTTTCCCGTTTTTTCTCCGTTTTTTTTTTCTTTTTTTTTTCTTCGGTTTTTTGCGTTTTAACGAAAACAGCGTTCCTCGAATAACAATCCAATGTCGGTTTCGGAGAATTAATCTCGGACACTACTGCGGTGCGCATTATCGTGTTATTCGTTTTCTCTTCAATCTACTACCCACCCTTGTAACATTTTAAAAGGTTTGCCAAACCTATTTATTCTCATTGTGTATAATATTATAAATTTATTACCTACATACGGCAGTGGTAGCAATGTGAGTTCTGAAAAGGAACATATTATATAGGTACCTATACAACCCATATAGCTTCTATTGATAAACGGACGTTTCGCTCATCATGCCCCCGTTTCGTCTCCGTCATTAATGTCTTTATTGCAGGGGCGAAAAATGCGTGTGTACCCACATCGCCGAATCCCATTTTCCCGATATCGCATTTTACCGACAAATAAACTGGTTTTATAAGGTATAAAAAATCTTTCTATTGGCCGACACATAAATCGGTTATACTTATATTACTATTTTGAATTGAAATATTATTGTTGCAATGAAATTATTATTTCTAAAAAAATTCCAGCGCCTCAATCGCGGCATGAACCTAAGTAAATATATAAATTTAGCATTATGGAAAATACAAAAACTATTGACAATAACAATAGATAATCGACGATTAGACAGATGTTTAGTTTAGTAGAGTTTTGCAATTTAGTATAGTGAACATTTTAGAAAACTCTAGTGTAATCCCTGCAAAAGCGACAACGAAAACGAGTTGATTTAACATGAGCTATAGTGGGTAGGTGTACTCATGTAAAATGAGAATCGGTGACGTAGAAAGAAACCGCAAAACATTATTAAAAAAAAAAAAGAAAAAAAAAGAAGTTCTAGGATAATAAGAACGAGTACAACCACTGTTATAGGTAATTGAATGTATACCCGTAAGCAACGATAAACCATTGCTTACGAAAAAACGATTCTGAGCGGTGTTCAGTTGATAGTGATGCTTTAACAATAATATATATGTCGTATTATAGTAAAATAATTAAATAGGCTTTCTCTACTTTTTTTTAATAATATTTCTTTAATATTATACCGATTTTCCCGATTTTCTTACGTTTTTTCGGTATTTCAAACTCGATGAGAAAACTCCCGAGAAAATCGAAATATGATCTCCCCACACCGACTTCCTTACAGAAAAGGCGCGACATTTAAAAATCGGAGCAAGATATCTGGTAAAAAATGTTCACATTTTTGTAAAACCACAGGGTCCCTCGGACTCCACTCGGAGTCCAAAACAAAAAAAAAAACCGTTTTTCATTTGTTCGCACGTATCCCCTTTATATGGAAATCCGTTTTCGGAATATTTGTTTCGGAAATTTTTGTTTCACCTGCACAGGATATAATATTTCAAAAACGTTATTTTTTTACGGGTATATTTTGCGGCGGCGTTTCGGAATGCGTATTATTATTATCATTATTATCGTATAAAATACCCATGGCCCCGTTTCCGCGCCCCGACAATATAATATCCGTGTATAATATGTATCGCGTATAACACGATTAATCATCGGACGCGATGATTTATAGGCAATTTTAGTCGACGCGAAACGCTACACGGTTTATTTCTATACACACGCCCGCGCACGTGTGTACGTGTGTACGTTTACCGGATAAAGCTGCGGCCGCGCGGTAAAATAATAATTGTTATTATATTGATAATGTCATTTGTCATAATATTATCGTTATTATTATTATTATTATTATTGTTGTTGTTGTTGTTGTTGTTGCCATAACGGGGCGATTATTGCGGCGTTCCACGATGGATGTTTACGGATAACGCGTAACAACGTTGACGATTAGCCAGTGGCGCGACTACCGAACACGGTGTACGGAGCCGTGCACTTTCCGCCCGTGCGTTTTGCGCTCAACACCTTTTTCGTGCCGTTTACCCCCCCCCCCCCCCGCCCCGGCTACCGTAATCTTTACCCGCCGAAACCGTCTGAGGCGGACGGTTTAAATTCAATACACGAATTGTATACAATCGTCAAATTATTATGGTTTTGGTTCTGATTTCTGAACAAATGACAAATGATAGGTATAGTTATAAATTATACACGCACGTAATTTTACACGCGTATGGATTTCCGTTGACAACCAATACGATACATCGAATTCGTCAGGGGAAGGCTTGAGCTTGGAGTACGCACCGGCAAAAAGAAAAAAAAAAAACACGTAGGTATATACATTTAGATATCAACGTATTAAACAAATAAATGGAATTGTCTAAAGAAAAAAAAAACGTAAAAAGAAAAATGTTTATTGAATTTATCGTTGGTTCGAAAATTAAATTAAATTAAACGATTATAAAAAAAAAAAAAAAAACAAAAAAAAAAAATAATAATAAGGAAATATAATTTATATCTATACATTTATCTATCGTATATCATTTGACCCGAAATCAGAATCAAAATTATAATTATTCGACAATTCTATACAATTTATGTATTATAATTTTAAACTGTGAGCGAATGGCCGTCACTCGCCTTATATTATAATTTCAGCAGGTAAAGATCACGATAACGCGGAAACGGTGATGAGCGGAACGTGCACGTCGCCGAATATATTTATCGAAACCGATACGTAGTTTTACGATGTTCATATTATAACGGTTAATAATATCGGAGCCCGGACGCCATCAAAAACCCTCGCGGCCAAAAACGACGTTCGGCACATTTCGAAATTCGAATTTATCGAGTTACTTATTCATTAATAATTTAAGATTCGGAACGTGGCGAGAAATATGATTATGTATCCGTTTTACAACGATGTTGATTTATTTTTTTATCCACGGACAATTTGTCTACCGGTAAGCTCGATACGATTTTCACGCGTAGTAACTACATTTTCCGAAAGCAAACTTTTGCCGAGCGGTATAAAGTACCGCTCAAAAGACGAGCTCATTTTTGATTTTCCGAGTGGTTTTCGTAAAATTCGGGAAAAAAGTCGGGGGAAAAACGTAGGAAAATATACGCATACATGTGCAAAAAAAACTTCGCTCCGAACCGTTTTTATTATTAATGGTATTCTCCTTTATCATTATCTTCTCAACTTCTCACCTGCAACAATGGCCACCCAATTCGCGGAGCATGTTCGTTTTCTATTTTATTTTATTACAATCAAAAAACTAAACAATTGAAACCATGACACGCTCATCTTCCGGGGCTGTATTATTCGTTACCAAAACATACATTTTAAATTATGTTAAATTATTTTACCAATACAATTATCCCATTGAACTGAATATTGAGGAAACCTATAATTTTTGGATAGTATATTAAATTAGCTACATTTACAATATCAAGTCGTATTACGTACAATAAATTATGCATTAAACACTAAAAGGACAGACAAATGGTAAAAACATAACAAAGAAAGACGTCCTAGGATAATGGAGACGGG
This sequence comes from Cinara cedri, assembly GCA_902439185.1. NCBI lineage: Eukaryota > Metazoa > Arthropoda > Insecta > Hemiptera > Aphididae > Cinara > Cinara cedri. The sequence continues at coordinate 405,293 of CABPRJ010000001.1, forward strand.
TGCAGCCACTATTATAACACCTATATAATGGTAATTTAATGTATACCTGTAAGCAGCGATAAACTATTTCTAACGAAAAAACGATTCTGAGCGCAGTTCAGTTGATGGTGACGCTTTGACAATGGGTCATCTTATGGTAAAACAATTAATTAGGCATTATGTATTTTTTCTAATAATATTTGTTTAACATTGTACCATCTGGACAATATTTCCTTTTACAAACGGTGCCGCGCGTACATATCGGAGCAAGATTTCTGGTATAATTTTTGTACACAGGTTAAAAAAAAAAAAAAAAATAAAATAAAATAAACATCTTAATAAAAACAATATATATATACATACTCTTCGCTACTCAGAATCTAAGAGAGCTCTGAAAACGCAAACAAATACGAAATAAAAGTTTCACCTTCGAAGTATCTGTTACACGAAACGAATCGCGTACTGGGAATCTATTGTCTTAGATCGCCCGAACACAGAATTTCCTTTGTACCGAAATCTGAGCCCTTGTAATAATAATTTATAGTCACGTAGTCGCCGAACGTTCAGGGACGTACGAGACACTCGCAATAAAGTATCCATTACCCTCCCGGGCACGACGACGGTTAGGCGAATACAGATGTTTCGGATTTCACTTCTAGAATTTAGAGACATTAGTTACGGGGAATTTTTTTTTTAAATTTTCATACAACAATATTGTTTTACCGTATTGGGAATATTTAGAGGATTTCGATATGGTTTTTGTTTTTCAACGGAGTGCGAAAAACTCGTCCTTGTAGTCACATTAAATAATGTTTTAGTTTTCCCCCGGAAAAAACACTTTTTCGGGTAAAGGGATTGAAAGCGGTGATCTTTCGCATTTGTCTTACACACGTGTTACATGGGCGAATTAAGACGCGTTCTGTTTACAGAAATCACCGTTTCTATTTCTACTTGTGACGAAAAAAAAAAAAGATTTCCCCCCCCCCCGCCGCGGTTTTACCAATTTACTCACGGCGAAATCGAGAAATCACCTCCTGAATGCGCCGCCGCAGTCGGATTTCCTTTTGGAAAATGCGCTGTCGTTGTAAATCGGAGCGATAATAATCGCCGCAGGCGGAATCGTTGTCCGGGCGAATGAAAAAATTCAAATCGTAATATTTTACCGAAATTATAACGTGTGTATTTCGTGCGTTTCGCCGTCGCTCCGCTCGGAGTCCAAACAAACGGCGGTAATAATAATCCACCGTCAGACGGCCGACGGGCGTCCGATCACTGCTGTACGACACTACGCGGAGCCGTTATTCGTTAGGATGGGGGGGGGGAGGAGGGGAAAAAATAATAATAAAAATGTGTTCGGCGATCGTCTCCGCGACAGACGAGAGAGACGCGAGAAAGTCGCGGCGGCGTCTCGGAATTTCAGCGAAACGCCCCGACCGGATCTGACCCAACTCGGCCGATTGTTATCGCGTTTCAATGTACACGCCGCACGCGCATTATTTGATTACACGCGGCGGCGGTACTATTATCGTACACGACGGCGGTCTCGCGGCGGTCCGTCCGCGTCGTAACGGATTTCGCCGTTTACAAAATATCCGCGGTCGTTCGCAGACGACGGCGGTAATAACGATAACAACAACAACAACAACAACATCGACACGGAGTCGTCTCGCGGGTCCCTCCCGCCCGTACGCGCCGTCCCATTCGCGCACGCGCTCGGACGCGTTCAAGAGCCCGGCGCGCGTTCCGTCCGTTTCCGCGGCGGCGGATTTTTCCGTCGTGCGCGCGCCCGCGTCATCGCGAAATCGGCCGTCAAACGACAGCGGCGAACGCCGTCAATCGCTATCGCCACCGCGACCACGGTCCCGCGCGACAAACACGTTTTGCCGTTCTTTCGCGCCCGGCGGCGACGTGCCGTTCCGCGTCGCCCGGGCCGTACGGCCGGCGCCGGAGTCTCCCCTACGATCCGCCGCCGTCGCAAGCGCGCGAGAACGCGCTCCCGGAAACGCGTCGAGCGCACGCGCGTCTCATCGCCTACACGTTTACGCGCCGGCCCGTTTCACTGCGGCGGCACCCGTCGACCGCTCGTGTGTAACACACCGACACAGGGTTTTTATGCTGCGTACGGCGTTCGAATCCGGGTTTTCGTGAAATCGGAACGTTCGAGACGGGAGCGGGGATCCCGTGGCAATGGCCGACTTTGGTTTTTGAACGAAACGAGAACGTACGGATTGAAAACTCCATAAATGAGTGTTACCTCGGACGGATTTCGGCGTAAACGTTTTCGGTGTTCCGGCGTCGTCTCGTCCCACCGCTCTCGTTTATCGCGCGAATCCGCGGATTTTAATATTATCGTTAATGTTATCGCCGCGGTTTATCGCGCGTGGCCGAACCGCGGGGCGAACTCGCACGGCTCGCGATAATATTTTCGGCCCCGTTAATTTACAGGTTTCCCGCGATAACGCGCGTACAGTTACTACTGCGGGAAACGCGCAAAAGGGATGCGATCGTCGTCGTCGTCGTCGGCGTCGTCGTCCCCCGGGAACGACGGTATCGCGAGCGCTACACCAGAAGCAATTAAAAACGAGTCGTTTAATATTTCTAATCGCTGGCGACAATGTCACGACCCACGTCGCTGTCGTACATAAATAATAATAATGAAAAATAAAAAAATCCGCTGGGGAGCGAAAACACATACGCGCGACGAAACACGTGTGCGGAATTATTATAAAAACGCGTTTGAAAGGACGAAGGGAGCACGAAGTATACTTAAAGAGAGACTCGTGCAGTCGAAAAACTCCGCGGGAAAGATACTTTTTTAAAACTATTCGTGTACGCGAGTTATATTTTATGAATTAATAGTTTAAAAAAAAAATGCTGTCTTAGGATATAACAGGGATAGGCGCAGCCACTATAAAAAGTGAGAAGTTTTGAAGATTGTAGAAGGAAAATTGAACGTATATAATCTATAAGCGACGATACACCATTGCTAACAAAAAAACGATTCTGAGCGGAGTTCGGTTGATAGTATTGCTTTATTAACAATATATATAAATATGTGTCATATTATGGTAAAATAATTACATATGAATTAAACATTTTCTTAAATAATATTTGTTTAATTTAATTATTTGTCCCGTTTTTAAAAAAATTTTAATGGTTTTTTTCAATTTACTGGAAAAGTTCCTGGGGGAAAAAAAAATACCTCCTTAAAGTACCGCTCTAGTTAGATTTATTTTATACACACACAAAAAAAGAAACGAATAAACATCATTTTAAATTGTAAAACTAATACATTTATCACTCCACTCAGAATTTCAAAGTATTCGAATATAAATACATTTAATATAGATATTCTCCAATGCAAATATAATAATTTTTTAAAATAATCTTATTTTTTATAATAATTAGGGTTTTTTTTTAGCATTTACATGCATTACGTATATCAATTTTATAGATCGTTTTATCGTTTACTATAATATGGTAAGAGGCGATCGCAATATTATTGAAACGTATTGAACTGAAAAACTGAACTAAATAAACATATGAAAAGGTATTTAAAAAGATAACGAGGACAGGTGGGGCCATTAGTATAGATGGAAAGATGGGAAGGTATGATATAGACGGGAAATTAATTTATATCTGTAAGCAATGATAAACCATTGTTCAGGAAAAAACAATTCTGAGCGGAGTTTAGTTGATAATGATGCTTTGTCAACAATATATATATGTCATTTCGTAGTAAAATAATTATATTTAATTATTAGATTTATATATTTTATTTAATAAAATTTGTTTAACGTTGTACCAATTTTGTTCAAAAAAAAATTAAGATTATACTAATGATATTTCATAAACTTTCCGGTTTTTTTAACCGGTTTTTCGCAATTGATGAGAAAACTCTTCAGAAAATCGAAAAATAACCTTGAGAATGGTGCACAGATGTCCACAAGTTTTCAGATTCCGTGTGTATTAGGGAGCTATTAGTTTTATAAACGCTGTTTATTATTAATATTATTTTTTCTTCTTTTTTTTAGTGTGTGGACAACTACCTAACATTTCTTCTAGCATAAATATGGCTCCAATTGAAAAACGACAAGAGACCGTACTTTTGTTGAATTTTATTTTTAATATGCGTTTTGAAACCAAATTTAAACGAAAATCAAAAAAAAATTATGGCACTTCAAATTATGTATCACCGAACTGCGCTCGGAATCGTTTTTCGTCAACAATGGTTTATCGTTGCTTACAGATATAAATGAAATAGCCTTATGTATCCTACCTTTCCAACGTTCCACCTACAACAGTGGCTGCACCTTTCCCCAGAATCAGCTTTGTTTTTTATTACTTTAGTAAGTACTCATTTTGTGTAACGTGACAAACTGCATAATCCAAGTTTAGGTTTTTTTTTTTTTTTAATTTCACACAAAATTCGGACAGTGTTCAATTTGCGGTTTTGTTGTAGGCGACACTGAGGCGCGATAATTTTTTAGCCTTATATTTTACGTTCTAAAATGTATTTTTCCCTAACAATTTCGCGGATATTATCACCCGATCTAGCACCCAGAGATTTTCATCTGTTCGTTAAATTGAAAGAATTTCTGGGTGGGAACCGTCATTCCCACGACAACGAGGTTAAGCAGACGGCGGAGAAGTGGCCGAAGGGGTTGGCGGGAGACGTCCGCCACGATACGTGTATACAAAAGCCGATCCTCTTACAATAACGCGTTGAACTCGAATGCGATCGTGTTGAAAAACAGTTTTATATATTACATTTGTGACATATCCTCCAGTAATTTTCGTTAAAATGTAAGCATTTTTTAATTTTATATACACGTTGTGACCTCACTTTGTGGACGACCCTCGGACAGGCATACTGACCGAAAAAATCGTATTACGCATTTTCCCTTCGGTCGGTGTTTTACGTTCGGCCCGCAATAATAAGCTTTCTAAAACGGATGTTCGTATTTCACGTTCGGTCCAATAAGAATTATTGTTGTCCCGATGCTGTTATAAAACGACGGCGGCGGCGACGATAATTCGTAATGGTGCGCGACCCGCGCACGTGTGCGACCCCGCGCCGCGGCGGACGTACACGGCGGATATCCGAGATCTCGGCCGAATCGGCCAAAAACGTATTACATATTGTGTAATGATAATATGTAATCTGACCGATGGACATTATACGCGTATACTTAAGACGACCTGTTGCGCGCGCACGGTTCCGGTAAAATACGACATTACGATATATTATTACTCTGTGCGCCGCACGGATGGCATTCGTTCGAATACCATCATTTTCACTATACAGACGACGGGACACGGGGAAAAAAATTAAACGCTCCCCGTCGTACACGGCTCCGCTTCTGGGTCGGCCACCCACCGTTGTATATGAGGTGAGGGGAGAGATTTAGGAAGTTACGTGATAAATCTTCGGACCCCGTGCGCAGGACTGCGCGTAAAGAATAAAAATAAAAATTGTCCGTGATTCCTCAAGTAGATCTCATATCCCTCCTCCCTCATTAAAAAAAAAAAAAAAATATACATAATAAATAGAAAATATCGATTAGTCAAAAACCGTATTGGATACTATACATATATATATATATATATATATATAGTACAAAATCGTAAATAACAGAAACAGTATGATATTGTGTAAGCTTAAAAACAATGTTTGAGGTTGCGAAAAACCGTCTACCCGGTAGTTGTTTTTTTTTTTAAGTATAGTTATTAAAAATACTTTCTTTTTTTTTTATTGAAATTTTACCAAAAAATAGAAAATATCACTCTCTGTGCAATTTGCTACTTTCAGACGCTTAGCAATTCGCTCTGGACCAAATGGGCTCGAACTTAGGAAAATCTCGGTTGAATTTCACCGTGTTGTTGTTACGACAGGACGGTGCTTTTTTAGTTTTGTACTCTACTACTACACATACACACACACACACAGTAAACGGAAGGGTAATTTTGTGTAGGTACGAGACAAGTGTGTCGATAACGTGTCGTTTGGGGGTTTTAACGATAAACCCCCAAACCCATACACAACCGTGTAAAACCCTATACACAACCGTGTGCGTTCTCAAATATTATAATTTTTATTTGGAATTATTATAACCGTATAATGAGTAATATATAAAAAAAGTGGTGGATTATTTCGTAGCATTCGTTTAGTATTAGTCTGACAAAGAACATTTTTATATTCGATCAAAAAAGAGCGGGGGAAAATTCGAATCTAGCCATGGAGCTATGGTGCACTCATTTCTTTTTCTTTTTTTTTTGTTGTTTGTTACACGACTATACGTACGTAATATTTTAAAGCCTGTACACGCAATATAAGCGCAGTTAATACTCGACGCGTCGTCGAGTTTTAATAAAATATACGTGCGTTCGTTTTATAATAATAATATATACGTGCGTCCGGACCATATGATGAGATACGTCGGGAGTGATAAAAATTCCATTTTGATACGGAGCACCCCGGAGGGTAGATAAAGAACTCCTCGGAGAATAAATGTTCAAGATAATCGCACGGCGGTGGCAGATTTCTGTCCCCCCTCCCCCTCTATATATTTATTTTGTGTGTGTGTGTGTGTGTGTGTATGTGTTTGTATTTCTGCAGTGTATAACTTGATTTTACGTTTTTTTTTTTTTTTAAGATCCGTTGTAAAAAGCGAGGGGGGAAATAACCCGTATATAATAAAAAAAAAAATAAAAAAAAAAAAAAAACGAAATGATTTCGATACACGGTGATAGTTCCCGCTTATCATTCGCGTGCGGGGTGGCGAAATGTTAATATTTTCGATTACTTTTTTAAAAACGTGGTTACAGTCCATAAATCGCAATAACACCATGCATTTTTTGGATTCTCGGGGAGTAGGATAGGGGTCAAACACCCTCACATCGGCTTCAAAATACAACAACTATGATTGTTAATTTAGTAATTTAATCTAAACATGTAAATATTTCAGTCATGTTACGAGGAGAAGAATTTTGGACCCGGATTTTAAATTACCATAGTCAAGTCGAGCAGAGAAGAAGCGTCTACGAATTATTTATGATTATTATTTGCTACATCCCCTCCTATTGAAAATTCCCGGGCACTCCACTGATTATCAGTTTAATATTTTCGTCGGTTTTTCACTGGAAAATAGAGACTACACTATTATAACTACTCGTATGTATGGTACCTACTTTGGTCGTGGACCGAACGTGCTCGAAATCGGAACTTTAAGGCGGGTCGAAGCGATAAAAATGGGAGTGTGCATTTCAATCAGAAGTCCAGCGTGTTTTATGCGAAGGGGTGTTATTTCGAGTTTTGAACAGCCCCCGCAGTACGGACGAAGCTCCAAACGAAGTTGTCGGAATGAAATTATGTATACGTGAATTGATCCGATGTCCGCGCGGGACGTGCCTTTCCGAACATTTCCAGCCCCATCCCCATTTTTACGCGGAAATTTCGTGTTTGTGCAAGTTATGCAGACGAATCGAACGGACGGACGGACGGACGGTCATCGGGTGGTGTTGGCGAGGATTTCTGCAGCGAATTCGGCGACGTTTACAATATTATGTTATATTTTATACTTGTTGTATACGCGCAGTAAATATCGAAAGACCCGTAGGGTTTCTTTTAAAAAAAAAAAAAAAGAAATGTTTGTATATATATATATATATATATATATATAAATAAATAAAAAGCTTAATATTATATATAGCGAATCGCTGCGAGAGTACGCGTGGACGAAGAAGAGGCGGAAGGCGGGCGGAGATCGCGGGAGAATTCCCGGTGATGGGCCGGTTGCTTTTTCCCCTATATACAGAATACCTCTCCGCCATCATACTTTTCTTTTACCTCCTTCCCCTTCCTCAGCACCGGGGTCTTTTTTCTCCCGCCCCGGTTTCTTTTTATAATATATATATATATATATATGTATGTAATATTATTGTTATCTCATCCGTAAGAGGTCTCCGAATATAAGAATGGCAGCCGCCCGGAAATGCGAAGAGAGAACAAATTTAATGAAATTTCAGTATTATACGGTACGCACTTTTAACCGTGGTCGTGATATCCATCGTGATTAAACGTATCTTCAACCACCCTTCGTGCTATGCACACGGTTCACTCATACAATGAGAATCGAACGAAAAAAGAAAAACATTAAAAAGTTTTGTCCTAGGATAATGGGGACGGGTGCAGCCACTGTTATATAGGTAATTCAAGTCGTATTTGTATCGGTACGATGTCTTAAGTATGCGTGTTTTCTAATGAAACGTGATGTTTTTAGACGAACGTCAAGAAGAAAATATTGGCTGTAATATGTGTTATGTCCGCTCTTTTAGATTGGCTTAAGCCTCGTATGCCCTTTATGTCGGTGTCTAAGGACGGAAAATCGCTGCTGTTGAATTTGTGCGGCCGTTATAGGGCACTTTTACCAACGATCGTTTTTACTTACAACGTTTTGGTTATTTGATGCACAAATGCGCATAGAAGCCTACGGCTCGCCAAATGCACGTGCGCTTATCGCTTAGACCTCATGGCGAGCAACCCGATAATGAAACTAACGATGATAAGAATAACGATACATAAAGATGCTTGTTACTAATATTATGATTTGTCATAGTTTACTTTACAGATTAGATAAGGTACTTGGATTTATCCGTATCGTAAGTATGTACGATTGAGTATATTGCGATTCCAAAATAATATGTTTGACCAATACCAATACTGGTATATTAATAAATATATTTATTATTACGCAAATGCATACAAATCCGCGCTCTAAATTTAATATAATGTTATAATACCAGTTGAAGCGGCAACCATGACATAGATTACTTTATGAACGATGACTATCACAGTGAAAGATAATAGAATTTTACCACCACCGCTGTTGTGTGTGTGTGGACTGTTATTCGTAGATTATATACCCGAAATGTATATAATATTACATTATTAAAATTATTATTAATAGATAATAATCAATGTTATTATTAATATTTACTATCAACTATTATTAGTTATCGAAATTATCGATTTCGGAGATATAATTTTTTAATATATTTTTGTTTTATCGCGGTACACAAGTACGATGCGGTTATTATTAATTGTAAACATTTAGCGACGCGACAATCAAAACGATACGCTCGATAAACGATGACGTAGTGGGTTGCGAAAAATATTCAAAACTGTGCCGGGTGAATACAAAAGACGTCCGGAAAAGATATTTTGAAAACCCGTTTTCAGAACGAATTTCAGCCAGTTTGCGAATCCGCACGAGCGGCCAGGCGAAACATCGAAAACCCCGAACGCCTGGTAGTCCTGGTAGTCCTCCCCCCCCCTCCACCACAAGTTTGTTGCGGATAATGATAATTTCGACAACTCTCCCCGCCCGCCGGTCGAAACACACTCGATTACGCAGCCGCAGACCCCTAACCCCCCCCTCCACTGTCCCCCTTCGCGGACAGTTTCGCGCGTCCGGTCGCCAATTGTTTTTCGGCACGGCGAAATTGCACGGCGCGGCTACAATCGCGCGTTACGTTATCGCCCGCGGGCGCGACGACGACGGTATCCGTTTTGCCGATTCGCCGGACCGAACGAAATGTTCAAGCGCCGGCAGTCATTTGTCTCGCGGGCGGACCGCCGCGCGCCGACGTCAATATAAAAGAGCAATTTTTCGACCGTATAACGGACGCGCTCTCGAGCTCTTTCGTCACGTTGTAACGCATCCGCCCGCCCGCCCGACCGTCCGCCGGCCTGTCGGCGTGCCCGTCGACGAAAAACGCGACGACACACATTCGGACGCGCGCGCGTGTGTCGACGCTCGACGATCAAAATATATTCCGTTCACGTTTCGTGGGTTTACGTGTTTTTGAATAATGTCCGAGTGTTAATCAACGGACAATGCGGCCGCGACCGCGAAAACACCCCGACCCCCCCCCCCCC
>CABPRJ010000001.1:415574-558752 GCA_902439185.1 Cinara cedri
GGGGGGGGGTGGGTGGGTGGCGGACCGCGCCGCGGTGTCCCCGTCAAGCAAGCGCGCTGCAAGTACCTAACCGCGCCGATAATTATTAGTTATTGTTTGTTTAAATACATCGAATGCAGCTGCAGACTCCGTGAATATTGCACGAGGCTATTGTGTTTTATGCCGTTCTAGAATGCACATAATTATAATGTCCCGCAATAAATTATGGTTTTGTAATATTATTAAAACGTCTGACTGCTGCTGCGGCAGTTTACGATTTTTTTCTCGGACCGTTTTCATTTTTTTTTTTTTTCTCTCTCTTCTTCGCAAAGAGCGAGAAAACTATCGGTTTTACTAATACGCGGTGGGAGGGGGGGGGGTCGAATGCTATTTCGGCCGGATAAAGCGCTCCGGTTTATTCCGCACCTCGACAAATGCGGCGACGCGTTTTTATTTGAACATTTTATTGTTGCGATTGCCAACGCTTATTTGCGGGTAACGTTTACTGCACTACCGTTTAGTCGCGCGAAATACCGTGCAATTTCGTACACTTTTGGCGTTTGAAGAAAAATGATTTCGCGTCGACGCGTTCAGTTTTCGAACGGCGTTGAACATTTTGTCGACGTGCCCAGGCGAAAATGCCCGGAGCGCGGACGATTTCCGATGGCTGGCACACATATTATTATTATTATCATATTATATGGGGGCCGACTAAGTCTGTCAACAAAACCATCGCGATAAGACGCGACGTAGGTATGACGTTACACCGGAGCGCAGCGGAACATTCGCCCCGGTCGATTTTAATAATATTCATTTCCGTATATCTGCAGCAGTATTTCGTATTACAATAGATTCGCGTCGCTTCTAAACAATAACGACAACAAATTGAAATAAAGAGTTTGTAAAACAATTACAATATATTGCAATCTATTCGCAATTATTATTATTGTGCAAAGACTTTGAACGAACGGTCCGCAATGCGCATCGCAGCTAATCATCAAACTTTAAACGCATGAACGGAAGTACTTTTTATGATAATAATAATAATAATAATGATAATTTATTATTAATAAAATATATTATTATTATTTTATTTACCGTTTGCGCTTTTGTCGTTTATTAAAGTTTTGTCGGACGGACTTTGTTGAAAATTCGCATTGCTGCAGCGCAGTCCTCGTTGAGATATTGTTGTTATTAAAACTAATAACGATAATAAAATATTCCAATAAAATATACATATAAAATGCAATTATAATAAAAAAAAAGAAAAAGAAAAAAAAGTAATTTTCATTGGCGAGACAATAAAGAGTTATAATATTCATTAATAGTATTGCGTAGATATTATTAAAAAAAAATAATAATAATAATAATAATAAAACGCTTGGTTTTAAAAAAAATTAATTCGACGAAGTATTCATTAAATTGCTGAAGAAAACTCGATTTTTCTTTTTAACCGGGTGCGCAGTTCGTAATTAAAAAATACGCTTCGAATCTAAAAAGAGAAAAATTAATTTCAATATTATATTGTTATTGTTTTGAAACAACGAGATTCGTATTTATTATATTTTATGAACAAATACTGCCCGCGAAAATCGTCTGGCCAAACCGAGAACGAACATTGTACCTACACATATTATAGCTATAGAGTGACTAGATGAGAAACACGACGCACGCACATCTAATATATCAAAACTGTAAAAATTAGGGTTAGGCAATTCCATAATTTGCATTATGTTGTTTTTGAAAAGTTACAAAAATATCAGAGTTAAACGTAAATACGGTTAATCTCGTGAAGAATCTAAATCCAAAACAGTTTTCGATTTTCCGGAACATATTTTCGCACATCGTAACTTTTAAATGCTATAAAAAGATACACACACGTAACTTGGACGCCACGTATTATACACGGTTTTTCCGATTTACATATTGTTCTAAATTATACGCTCTGATGACACAGTCGAATAAACTATCATAAAATAGTTACTTCAGTTAACAATAATCATTGAGTTTGATCGATAATTCTCAAATTATTCATCTCGAAACAAAGTTTTCACATTAATACCACTTATAACGGGGAAAAAACAATAATTAAAGTTTTAGTATACAATTATAATAGCAAAAAAAATTTTATTTTAGAGCATATTTGGTAGTTTTTTTAGAGCTAGAAAAACATATTTGCCTAACAATAACAATGTAACGTACTATACGATTGATATGACCGAGCCGGTTACAGCGGGACGCGCACTCGTAATGCAGAAGTCGGGACGACCTAAAAAAAGTGCTTCGCGTCCGTGCGGGGAGATATACGGAACGTGACGGGACTATGGAGGCGTGCACGGCGAAAGGAAAAAAAAAAAAAAAAAAGGACATAGAATTGTATTTGGCGGATTCTGCAGTGGCGATACATCGGGACATAAACTCCCTCGTTCCCCCCCCCCCGTCTTCTCCCATCCCGTTTTTCGCTGTTCTCATACTCTCAAATGTTATTTGCGGTGCAGCGGAACGCGGCCTCGGAGGATACCTGCAAGTCGGGACGTTGCGGGGCCATCGAGCGTGACACCCGGCAGAGCAATGTACGTCAAATGACCCCCGAAAATCTGCATTTTTTTTTTTTTTTTCCAAAGCCGCTGCAGGCTCGTCATCGGTTTTGCCCGTCGCGTATATCGAAACGGAACAGAATCGCCGAGACGTTTCGCGACCGCGAGTACACGGCAGCGCGTCCGAACGGTTCGTTGTGTACCTGCAATTATAGGTAGGTGTGCGCGCGTAGCGACGGCGACGGGGTTGGGCTGGGGAACGACGTCCGCGCGAAAATCCGCATCGATCTGCACACGAAAATCGGACGGCGGACGCGAATTGCACTGTAACACTGTACCGAAGGGGCGGGGCGACCGAGAGATTCGCGAATTGAAAAACGCCGAGCGGATTTCGCGAACCGCGTACAATAATAATAATAATAATAATAATAGTAATGGTAATAATAATAGTACTTGTCGTGCACACCGTCTCTCGCGGTTATTAAATACGAATCGATAATATTTTTTCGCTTTTTTTTCTCGTCCAAACCATTATCGCGGTAGGTGTGCAACGCGCGCGTTATTCACGATTTCGACCGTTACACGGCGGCGACGTCCTCGCGACGCGCTATTGGGGTATGCAATTTTATTTCATCGATGACCTGTTGATCGCGTACTGGCGAATAATACCGCTCTATACGCTGTGCATGCACAACGCACAAAGAATACTGTTACCGGGCGGGCGGCGAGGGTTATCGGGCCGAGGGGTTTGCTTACAACACGAGAATAATACGACAAAAGACGTATGTGTAACGTTATTATAACGCGACGTGTATACGGAAATGAGACTGAATAAAGTAGGAAAAAAAAAAAAAATAAAAAAAATATGTCGCTTTTATACGCCTATTATATTGTAATAAGATGTCGCGTGCACCGAATAATATGCGTACACGGGTCCGCGGGCTTTTCCCTTGTTTTCTTCGACGCCGCGCGACGCGTCACGATAACAACTTTTTGCCGTCGGGACGTTCGAAAGGCCGTCGGGTTGGGTGGCCGGGTGGGTGGGGGAACCGGATCCTGAATTACCGCGACAGAAGACGCGCGCGGCGAATACGCGGTAAATAATATCATACACGAGCGTTCGCCCCGGGTTGTCGAGTCGGACGCAAATGTTTATCGCGACAATAATAGTAATAATGTTGGATTCGAACGCGTTTTTTGTCGCGATATTATAATGCCTGGTATACCTATGTATGAATTCGAATAATAAAAAAAAAAAAAAAGAAAAAAAAACGTATATACCTGCTACGTATAACGAAATCGAATAAAATAATTGAGAAAATTCGTCCGTACGATTTATTATTGTTATTCGGATAACATAATTTTTTTTTTTTTTTTCAGACGTGGACGTCATCGACGCGCAGCGATAATAATAATTCATATCAATGCAGCGCGTTTGACGTTTCTATTATATTTTATACATAATATTATTACCATTGCACTGCGTCGGCGTTGCAGGAAAGTGTATTACTACAATGGACGCTGCAGAATGTGTTTCGACGAAAATACGATAAAACGAACGAGAAGGTTTGCACAAAAAAAAAAAACAATGTACCCAGACTTAAGTCCTTTAACAATATTAACGGATCATCGTCGATAATAATTTCGTTTCGTTTACACGACGGCGGTTTGCGTGCACGCGACTATTCCGTCTTCGCTCTCAAATGTTGTAAAAAAAAAAAAAAAAATAACCCAATAGGTATGTATGTACCCGACAGACGACTGCATATAGGCACAACTAAACTACCGACTCCGGGAGTGCTAACATTATGGACACGTCAAAGACCCACGGGAGTTATACCCCCGCACACCCTCTTTACACGAATCTTACAATACACTTTTCATTCACAATTTTGTATACACAAATTTATCGCGACTAATATTATTTTTCATACACACGTGCATTACATTGTCTGTACATAGGGAATCTGTATTTTGTTCTGCTCGTTCAACTATATGAAATACACGGATGAAATATTTTGTCATTACTATGAAAAACCTGATTGGGTTTTTCGGTGTTACTAAAGTCCCCTCCCTAGTACCCTCCCCCTAGTTTCGCCTACGCAGACGAGTCTTGTCAATATTTACGTCAATTATAGTGTCCAACCCAACGTCGAAATCGTGACGGGTATCCGGTCGTTTTGGCCAATGCGATACCGGCGAAAGGATGCGTCGACGAAAAGATTTGTGCGTACAGGTTTTGTAAGAGAAACGACTAGACGAATGTAATATGACGGTTGAAGGATCAATCGAGCTGAATTCAAACATTCAGTGGCCCGAGTAGGATTTCGGCAAATGGAATGGGAGAGGAGGTGTCCAAATATATAATAAATGGTTTTGTTGCACAATGAAATACGCATTTTTAAATTATGTATACCTATAATGATTAATGAAATTGTCATAATGCTAATAATCATCATGAGCGAAACAATAGTCGTGTTAACAGGCGTGTTTCGCATGGTAAACAACCAAATGTAACCCGGTTACTGTATTTTGTACAAACGAGGCGTTTTGACGATTTCGGTTATTGTTTGGGTTAGGTTACGTTACTGAAGTACCATCACCAAACGAAAAAGATTTTACTGGATTTTTTCTATACGGAAAATAAAAATTTTAATTTTCATACAATTTTACAATCGCCTCATAGGTTTAGAAAATAATGTACCCAATGTTCAATGTCCACAGAGAAATATTTAACCGTCGTGGTTCCAATGCCAATAGATACACGACTATAACTTCATTTAGCTTATAATCGAGATATTATCGGTGAAATATTGATGAGAGCTTAGATCCATTTAATCCGTTTTCCGAGCGTTTGTATTTCCAAGATACGTTTTAAGATTTTAATTCATTAACGATTAAAAGAGAAAAAAAACCGTTATTTTTTTTTTTTAATTTATACGGTCCAAGTGGGGGGAGGAAGGTCTTCCGACCAAACGACTCTGCTCACTTGACCGAACCCCAAAAAGGATTTTTTTTCAAGTATATAGCGTTCGCCCGAAAAATCCTTTCGTCTTTCGCTCCGAGATATCCTGTAGAGCCGCGACGGAACGGGGTTTTTGTAATTCTTAGGGGGGGGGGTGGTGGTCGGAGGTACGAGGGAGCAGTCCGTATACGTGCTTACAATCGTAACGAGAAATTACGTCCGCGGGCGAGAGAAAAACGATTCTAGTGACTGACGCAATTGAACGAACTACCGGTAGAGGTACTCGACGGCGACGACTCCGAGATTACTCTGCCCCGTTTTAAAGCCGAACGTTCGAGGGCCGGTTTAAATTAACCGCGGTGCGTACTCGTACTTCGCGCGCTGTTATAGGGTTGCGCCGTGTACACGAGTTTGTACTCGGTTGGGTGCCGCGTTACGAGGGGCCTTGTGAAATAAGCCATGCCACCTATAATACCTAAGTACGTATATACAATGACTGCGGAATTGCCGGGTAACTGGTAATATACGACGGCGACGGTTCTTGGTGCACCCTTCGGTCGTTTCAACTCGAAAATCGCGGATGTCGGACACTGCAGTACGCTCCACAACGAACGTTGTACACACGTGTATACGGTTCGCATAACACGTGCCGTTACTTTTCACGCAAATAATCGCAATACGATTATGTACTCGTTGCGTCGGTCACACAATTTTTTGAATACACTCCGTGCATCGTAACCCGGCGGAATCCGCGGCCGCGCAGATCGCGCGATAGTATATCGTCGCGATATCATTGTAAAGCTCGGGCAGCCGCTCGTTGATAATATCGTAATCAGAGCTGTGGATTTGTAGGAAAGTGCGTTTCGTTTTAGCCGACTGTAAGGCGTGGCTTTCTGAGTACACAATTTGAATTATGTAGCAACAAATTCGTTTATAAAACGTTTTTTTTTTTTTTTTTTTTTTTTTTTTTTTTGCAGTTTTTGACGTTTTTAATTTTTAAGTTAATTTTTCGTACTTTTTAAGACATATTCTTTTTTTTTTTTAGTTCATTATCCGGTAATTTTAATCAAATAACGCCAATTAAGATCTTTATACGCATATTTTTTGTTTTACACAGGTTGTGTTTACATTAAATTTACATGTTATAAAATAATATTTTACATAGCCGTATATACGGATTAGGTGAAGATAAAAATTCGATAAAATAAGGCAATGTTGCTTAAATTAGTTATTAGTGGACTTGCGATACATATCGATATCAATAATGTCAGTAGTATCAAAATAAATACATACATTAAATTAAAAACCATTTATAGTGTATTTTTGAGATTAAAATGCGTAATTTATTGCAATTTTTTGTGCATTTTTAAAATTTTTTACTGTGAATTTAATTCACAGCCTTAATTATGAAATAACAGTCGAATCGGCTAAATACGCAGACACGTAGAAAATTAAAAGAAAAAAAGATACTAATGCAGAACGATTGCGCTCGTTTGGTTATACGCTGTTGGTTTACGCTAAAAAAGGACGTCCTAGGATAATGGGGACGGTTGCAGCCAGTATTATAGATAATTTAATGTATACATGTAAGCAACGATAAATCATTGTTTATGAAAAAACGATTCTGAGCGGAGTTCATTTGACAGTGGTGCTCTATCATTTTATAATAAAATAATTAAGTATACTTTATACATTTTTTTTAAATAAAATTTGTTTAATGTTGTACCGGTTTTTAAATTTGATGAGAAAACTCCTAAGAAAATCGAAAAATGACTTCCTTATAGTATCTCTCCACATCGATTTCCTTTCAGAAAAAGTGTTACAATTTAAAATCGGAGCAAGACTTCTGGTAGAAAATTGGACACAGATAAAAAAAAAAAAATAAAATAAAAATCTTTGTAAAACCATAATCTTCTTCGCTCCACTCAGAATCTAAAATTAAATATTTATTCGAGTCGTGTAGTACATAATAACTGTATACTATATTACTGTCTTGACACGTAAAAAACGTTTCATTCATAAAAGTATTTTTTATTTCAAAAGGTTTAATATAGGTATATTATATTAAGTAATAAGTATAATATTATTAGGTACCGTATTGTTGTCGCGCGTTTTCTTTTTGATCATTGTTGTTTTCTTTTCACTCTCTATAAACGCTCTTGTTTGTTGTGAATTAATTAAAAAAAAAAAAAACCCTCCATCTCGTACGGAAATAATAAAAATGCAATGCACAATTAATATTGTGTAAATATCGTCGCGAGCACCGCTGCAGCGCTGTAACATCAAAAAACCGATTGACTTTAACAATTTACGGAAAAAAAAAAAAAAAAAACTCCGATAAATTATTCATTTCTCTGTGCGTATTATGTGGGAAAAAAACCCTGTGCACACAACAAATATTATATTATAGAATTGTTGTTGTGGAAGTTAAAGTATTACGCCCTTTTTGTGTATAGGTACATCGTGTTTCGGACTGAGCAAATAGCGACGAGGACGACGTAACAACGAATGTAAATAAAAAGTTAAAAAAAAAAAAAAAAAAAATACCCGAAACAATTTCGATTTTTTACCGTCGTCGTTTTGTACTGCGGGATATAATACATACATACTTGCAGGACTTTCCGGTGCGCGAAAAAGACGGCGGCGTCGAAAAAAACGACGGGAAATCCCGGACGTGCAGCGTATAGCCGCGGAAGACATTTTACAAAAATATCCTATCCACTCGGCAATGGCGGATTTAAGGGGGGGGGCGGCGAGCTCCTCCACCCTAACGGTTATATTGTATTTTTAGTTTTAATAATATACGAGTTGAGAATGATTATAATAATCGTCGTTCGAATTGCGGTTAGACAAATTATTACGATATGGCCGATAATGTTGATACTCGATTGTTATTTTATCTGTATTTTTTTATGCAGTGTTCGATGTTCAAAATCAGTACGAAAAATTTCGGGTACCCTCCCGCCCAAAAAAAAAAAATCCTATATCCATCGCTGCCACTAGGGTTACACGAAAAACAATAATGTCCTTCCTACGTAATATTTATAACTGAACGTTTACACTTAGGATATATTATGTAGAAAATAATCGACCGTTCCGAGAGCCTTGTGATTTTTTTTTACCCCCTCCCTATTCAAAACCGCTCGACGAGAAAAACGATATTTCGGTTATTGTCGCGTCGAATGTGACCGACTGATTTAAACACGTTTGAACTTTTGTAAACTTTCGTTCAATTTTCGATTTGAATAGAAAATATTACGAGTAGGCATTCATAAGCTATTTACGATATCGCCCGGGGCACGTTCCGCAAACACACTTTGTGACTTTTCGCTTTGCACTTTGTACGAGCTATTCAACAACGAATATTCCATTGGTTTAGTATAAGAAACAGCCTATCCGTTCACATAGGCGCAACTAGACCGCACCAATTTTGGAGGTGTTTAAAATTATAAACACTTCGCATATCCATAGAGCCAATACCCCCCCAATTCCTCATTATACTTTATTAATAGTAAACAATTACACATTTTATTTACAATTTTTTGTATACAAATGTACCATAAGTTTTTAACTTTATTTTTTATACGCACGTATTGCATTGTCTGCAGTGTAGGCAATATGTATTTGGTTCTGCAGCTTGTTAATCATGAAAAACACAGATAAAATATTTAATCTATACCTACTATGAAACAACTTATCGAGTGGTTTCGGGGGTGCTAAGGAACCTCTAGCACTTCCCTAGTTGTGCCTATGTCCGTTCTCTGTTACCTGTGCGGCAAAGCGCAAAGTCGCAAAGTGTGCTCCTGGACGACACTTAATCGTTTCGTATACGCGTTATACACGAGATTGTAGACGTCCGGTCCGGCGCTGCCCGAGCCGAAAAAATAATAGACAAATTATTATTATCATTATGCTATTACGACCTTTTCGCGGGGCTAAATACCTATTTTGTTATTATTTTTTTCATTTCATCCGTATTGCCATTAGATAATCCACAAAATACTCGAACGATTACTGTTTAATGTTAATGACCGATAACCCAATGGATCGTCCCCCCTCCTTTAAGGTTTTTTTTCCGGTTTTAGACAAAAGTCTATGATAACTGCGCGTTTCCTCGGGACTCGATCGTCTCGTCTCGCAAACGTTACTGCACGGACGGACGGAATTACTTCCGCGTTTATAGCATTCGTATACGGATCATATTAGTATAATATACATGGACGGATCGGTTGCGAGGCGGTCCAACGCGGTTTATCACTAGCGGTCACTCTTGTGGGCACGACGGCCACGAAAATAATTAAAAAAAAATATAGAAACGCATCACAGAGCACAGCGGAGCGCAGCCGGGTATATTATTCAAAATCGTGTTCGAGCGCGGCGGCGTCGGCGTCGGCGATGGCCCGCGGCGCACGGACTCGGCGGCCGACGGTCGATAATGAGCCGCCAGGGTGACATGTAGTCGCACGCCATCCCTGTGGTTACCACGGTAACCGTACGCGGTATATTTCGTTTTGCGCATGTACCTCTATGTGTAAACGCGGGCGCGCGCACACGCACGCACACACACCTTACGACTATACATATATATATATAAATATAAACCAGCTGAGCGACGGCGATTGCGGCGGCGAGGGGATGGTGAAAAAAATAAAATAAAAAAAAAAAAAAAAAAAAAACGGGGAAAAACCATGCTGCTGCACCGAGAGACTTATTGGTTTCCTTCTCTTTCCCGATTTTTTTTTTTCCGTATGTATATATATTTATTTTTTTATTTTTTTGCTCTCTTCTTCGCGGTGCGCTGTATAAAGATGTATATGTATGTATGGTCGGTTTAATGGCCGCGAAAAAACCTAGAGTATACAACTCGCACGGCGAGCGTACATCGTGAAATGCTCTGAAAAAATAGCCAATCGAAAAAAAAAAAAAAAGAAACGGAAAAACGTTAAAGCAGCATTACTCAGAGAACCCGAAAGAAATAGAAACCCAAACGGACGAATAAAAATCGCCCGCGCGTCCTAAAACCTGCAGCTGGGTATCCGAGCAAAATATATTCACACGAAATCTCTCGATACGTAATATTTCGGATCATAAACTACGAGTAATAAGTACATAATAGTATAAATAATAGATTTACATAAAAAATAAATAAAACGTTCCTGCTTTACATATTTTGAACGAGTACGACGCGTTCGAAATTACTCTAGTCCGCGATATTTCGCACCACGGATCTGGTCACTGTTGTGTTAACGGGAAGGCGGGACTGTATTGGATATTCTCGGGTGCAATTTAGTGAGTATGCCGAAGCAACGATAGACCGTTGGAAAAGATTATACCGCAGGTAAACTTGAAATCTACAAAAATAATACCGAAACGTCGTATGAAATTATATTAAAATTTAAGTGACAGTTAAATTTTTCGCGCCTACTGCAGTGTACAAAATGTTACATTCGTCTTAGAGACGTTTGAAATAATAATTTATGCGATATTCCCGGTGAAAAGTCCAACCGCCGTTTTTCCAATGCCGATGCGTTATTTGCAATTCCATAATCGTTAATCGTAAAAAAAAAAATGTAAGATTCAACATTTTTTTTATTTATTAAATATTCATTCGGTCCTTGGGGGGGGGGGATTCAGATCCGAAGTACATCTCCTTGGTTGAGTCACAGATACAATTGAATAAAATCTGTAGTGATGGCGTGTTTACAATTTTCTACTAGGCGGTAATGATCAAAATCAGGGGATTTCCGCCCCTTATTCGTTTTCGTACTTCTACGTTTAGTCCTACAATTTTAATATTGTATACCGCGCACAGTTACTCCTCAGTGCTGCAAATAAATGGTACGGCAACAGTACGCAATTTATTCGTGATTGTTTTTTACAGCACGATTTTTTATCGTCTCTTTACCGTTTCTTGGGGTGGCAGTTGAAACGACACACTAAAATCGTCAACGGCTTTTTCGGTAGGTGCGAACATCGTTGACCCGTAAACAGGCCCGGCGAGAGGGGGGGGGCAGCTGGGACCGTAGGCATTGGGCCGGGCCCAATCAAATCAACCGGGTCCTAAATTTCGCCCAATTTTTACGTTTAGACAAAAATCATTCGTCATTACTTTGTACCGTATTTTATGTGTTATTAATTGTGCTTTCGAATACCTTTATTATGTACCTCGAAAACTATTTATTTTTTTTCACTCCACACATTTCGAAGGACGACGCTGGGCGATAAAGCGCAGACGAGTCAAAAAATGTATTCGAAATCAGTATGCGGATAGTTTGACCCCGGGGTCCGTGATTTCTCTCGGCGGCCCCGCCCGTAAATTCTCCCGGGTTCAAAATGTTGTCCGACGACCGTAACCGCGATCGCGCGGAGCCGCGACAGAACGAGGATACACTTTCGAGAAACCCGCCCGTGCTGGGTGGGGTCGAAAAGCGGTCGACGCATCGCCCGCATCGCATCGTCCCCTCGCACGCCGCTTCCTTTTAAATCCGCACGCGAGATACCCGCGAGTCGAAAATGCCCGGACACGATAATTATTATGATAATATTAAATTGTACGCGCGGGTTTCCCCGCTATTTACCGTACGCGTTATTATTATTGTGATATTTCCACCGAGAGGCGAGCCGCGCGGTTCGAGTGCGTAATAAACGAGCGCGCGGAGGGAGAGCCGAGCCGAGATTCGGGCCGGCGCCGCGCGGCAGGGACCGCGAAAACCGCAATAATTGCGTGTCGTTATACGAGTCGCGCGCGCGAGGGATCCGCCGAATTGAATGCGCGCGCGGGAGATTCCTCTCGAGGTTTTTTCGTTTTAATTACGCTCGCGTCCCTACGCGTTCGCCGCCGCCGCCGCCGCCGTCGGACGGGTGGAAAAAAAAAAGTATTAATAAAAAAAAAGCCTACACGCTTCGTGCCACGGGCGCGCCGCCGCGGTCGGCCGTTTTGTATACTGGGGGGCGGTAAGACGGCGTGGTTATAGGTTATTATTATTATGATAATTTTCGAACAGTTATTTTTAAAGAATTTGTTTTCAGATTTAAAACTGGTCTACGCGTTAACGGCGTACACCGTTCGACAAACGATTCTGAGCGACGTTCGCGGTTACACGCGGTATTTCTCGTATTATCCGTTCGCGTCTCACTCTTACGGTCGGGCCGGCATGAAACGCGCCGAAATCTCGAGGTTTTTTCGTCGGAATTCGAACTTTGAGCGCCCCAGGGGGAAGAAAAATCGCGACTACGGATTTTCGTTACGTTATTTTTATACGGCGCTCACGAGAAAAAATACTTACTGCTGTGTTAAATTTTCCTGGCATATTCGAGCAACCAAACTATTTTTATCCTCGTGTAGAATGAAAAAAAAACCTTTAGAATTTCCAGATTACGATAAAAATCATGTACAAAATTGTACATCGTCAATTTTGTTTGAAAAAAAAAAAACGTGCTGATAACGGGGTTGGGTGTAGCCACTGTTATAAGTAATTTAATATACACCTGTAAGCAACGATAAACCATTGTTAACGAAAAAACGATTCGTTTTAGTTGTTAGTTTAGTTGACAGAGAAGCTTTGTTAACAATATATTTGTCGTATTATGGTAAAATTTAAATTATTCCGATTCCAAAACTAAAACGAATCCCGTTTTTTTTCTCGGTTTTTCACATTTGTCGAGAAAACCCCTGAAAAATCGAAAAATGATCTTCTTAAAGTAGCTTCCCAGTAAATTTTCCATTTAAAAAAATTGCTATCATTATAAATTGGTACAAGTTCTCTGGTAGAAAAGTTCTCACAAGAAAAAAAAAATCATCTTGGTAAAATCATAAGCTTCTCCGATCCACTCAGAATCTGAAAGTTTAAAAATTACTTCTTCGGTGCACCGTCAAAATCGAAAACGCTACAAAAAAATAAGTTCTCATACAAAATAAAGTTTACGATCGGAACGAGATTTCTGGTGGAAAAGTCATTTGCAGCCGCACTCGCGCAAATAATAATAACAAAAACACCAATGCGTTCCGCTCGAAATCTATAGATGGTGGAGGGATGGGGGGAAATTCAGCGATTCGATTTTTCACGTCGAACATAACTGTATGCAGTAAAATACGATAATTATCGCAATATCGATACAGTATATCTATACAGCCTACACAGTGGCTCGACCGGGATTTTGAAGGGGGATTTTACAATACGATGTCTACATTAAAAAGAAATTAATTTAAATTACAAAACACATTGATATTATATATTTTATTTTTTTTTTTTTTGGTTTTTCGCATAATTATGTAGATTAGGTTTTACTAGGTTTTATCGTTTTGTTGTTATATTATGATGTCATTCATTATCGTCCTGAATAATAATTAATAATTTAAATTTGCCTAATAGTTGCACTCTCATCTCCGCGCGGCCATTGGCTTGGAGGTGACCGACCCTCTGTAATTTGACCTTATGCAATTTTATTGTAGTTTTGTATAGTAGGAAATACAATAAATACTAGTGGTGTTATTATTAAACACGGATGTAGGAGGGCGTCCAAATACGCTAAACACCCCCCCGGTCGCGCCACTGAACACCGCGGATCGGGACAAACGTCTTTTGAAAAATATTTCCCGTACGCGACATCGTAGTTTACAGTCATCGACCTCGTTTAACAATATTTTCTGGTCGCCCTTTTAAACGTCAATTATTTAAAACGCGGTACGCACGACCGGTACTATGTTATTCGTCCTATACGAACGTAAAATACATTTTTTCGCGCACATATCGGCGTTCTTTGTTTCAAGTAAAATGCTTGTTGTATGACGTTCTGGGGGCATAAACGCGTACGCATTACGGCCGTTTTAAGCGCGTGAATATCCGAACCCTATAATAATGATAATATTACAAACAAGCGGAACGCGTGATGAGTAGATATGACCGATAACAATTAAAAAAAAAAACGAACGAAAAAAAACCCCCGAGCCGTCCTGTAGTTATGATAATATCGCGATCGTTATTAATTACCGATTTAAATTTATGCGCCGCCGTATCGGACTAAACCGTACAAATCATCGTATCGTTATAGTAACAACGTTTATAATAAAACTGCGAACAATACCATTATAAAGGAGCGATACCGAATTTACTACAATTCCGCACTGCGTGCAATACAATAACATAATATTGATTGTTATTATTGTGCGCGTAATCCATTATAATGCGGCAGGTAATGAACCCTAAAATTCGTAATGACCAACGGCTACGTGCGCTACGCGATTTTTCATTTCGTTCGAAATTTAAATTATTTTCAGCCGCATAGGTATAATATTTTTGCCGGCGACGCTGCAACACTGCGCGCGAGTTTGTTAGGACGCGCGGTTTCACACTCTGTCGCGGGCCGAAGACCACCCCCAACCCTCCCCCATTCCGACCATTCGGGGCGAAAAAAAGAAAAGAGAACGTTGCGCAAAGGCCGCCGGACCCGTCCGAGATTCGACTGTAACCTCACGTAGGCGCGTACGGTCTCGCGAGGACGCGTGGTCGCGTACCGTTCGCGCGTACATGTCTCGTGAATACATTTCGAGTATTTTATGTAATTTTATTTAACTATCGACAATAATTACACATTTACGTTGTATGTTGTAACTGTAAATTGTAACGATTCGGCTTCTACGACGATGCATGTTTAAATAGACATTGTAATGTAAATAGGATAAAAAGTACGGACGAATACGTGGGTGCAGCCACTGTTAAAAACTTTTTTGACCTAAAGAACCCAGGTTTTCCTCGTCGTACCGAATATCAATGAGAGTTTCGAAAAACGACCACTATAAAGTGCCCACTCACAGAACGTTTCCTTTCGGAAAAAGTTGCTATACTTGATAATCAGAGCGGGCTTTCCGGTAGAAAAAGTGTTCGCGTAAAAAACAAAAACATAAACATCACCGCTCGGCATCCAAAATGCATCTGTATTTTTATGTAGATATTTATTTTATAACATCGGCTGGGGACGCGACCGGGATACTAATCATATCCGCGATAGGACAGGACTACCTGAATTCGGGCCGCAACCGAGCAAACCCGTTAATATCATACGACACATTATTGTTATTATTACCATAATATACCTATTACTCGACGCACGGGGTAACGGCACGGCGTGCACCGTGCGCGCACAGTGTTACGCGCATATTATAATATACAGGGCGAATCCGTAATCGTCGTCGTCGACGTCGGCAGCGGCGGATTCGCACACCCAGCTCCGGGTACAGGGCGGCAAATTCGAATTAAAGAAGATTACGGATATCGATCCGGCCGTGACGCCGCGTCCGGGTATTTATTCGCGATCAGACGACCGGAATGACGTTGCCGGAACGCGTATCCGTGTACCGTGTTATTTACTACGGTGTACGGCGTACGTACACGCGCGTCGCGTATTTTCTATCGTTTACCCCACCGACGACGACATTGCACGATATTATTATATTTATTATACGCCCTCGTAATGCGGGCGAGCGACGCGTGTCTTATACGAAAATCCGCCGCCGCCGTCCTCGGGACTGGACGCGGCCGAAACGTGCGCGAGTGCAGTCGTGCGCGTCAAAAGTGGAAACGTCATTCGGTAATCCGCGCCCGGCCGGGACGTCGTCACGACGGCGACGACGACGAGCGTTCTTAACGGATCAAACGGCCGCGGAGACCGGATGTAATATATAATTTTACACCGCCGCTCTATACGACGAAGGCGGCTACCGGATGACGGCGGGACCGATATTAACGACGAGATATTATTATTATCATTATTATTATTATTACGCTATCACGAGCGAGGCTGCGGGGCGTATTATATTATATACAGGACGATTCGCTTTATAATAAGCGCGCTCACCCCGTTTTTTTTTTTTTTCGGTTAAATTTCGCACACACACACACAATAAAACCTGTACATATAAATAACGGACAGTTGCGGGACCGTGAAAAATGTCCGGTATACCGCGTGTTTCTCATTCCATAATTGTACTCGTCTGATGTTCAACCTGATGGGACCTGATGATTGATACGGTCGGTGAAGAACACTGTTTTTGTTAGAACGCGAAATGCTCTGTAACGTGATTTCAGAATATTGAAATGATCAATTGACAATGGATGTTAAACAGTCAAATATATCATATTACACGGATATTATCTCAATCCCGTGTTATATTAGTATTGTTTTGTATTGGTTTGAAATAATTATTATAATAAATCATTATAGCGTTCAATACTCGATAAACAAGCAAATCATTGAGTTAACAAACACGAAACGGAACACACGGATAACGCGATTAAAACGGGAAAAAAACGACGTGGCTAAATGGTGATACCTAAAGCTCGCGGATGTTAATGGCCGACATTCCTTTAAAACATGCATTGAAAAATTTAAAAATTTGCAATTATATGCCTTAGAATGTATTAAATACACACGTTTTTCAACAAATATATATGCGAAAAAGGAGTTAATATTAATTTGAAATAAATTATATACTTTTTTAATCGTACACGCATTAAATGTATACATTTTTTTAAAAAATTACAAAGTTTTACAAAAAACTGGGTGAATATCAATTCAAAATATAAATGATTTAAAATTAAAAAAATAAAAAAATTCAAAAATTTAAATGTTACACAGGTTAAATACTTTGTTTGGTTAGTAGTTACCGCACACATTTTTAATATCATGTTTAAAATTGTTTAAAATAACATGCTACTAAATCTAGAAATAATCAATATATGCATGTATATCCTCGAAAATGTCAAATATGCAAATATTAAATTAGTCAAATTTCTTTTCAGAAAAATTGCTATCATTATAAACCGGAGGGAGTAATTGCTAGTAGAAAAGTTGTTCGTAAGAAAAAAATAGACTGTATTATTTTTTTCAACTGAAGTACCTATATTTTGTAAATTTTCCCGTTTTTCCTCAGTTTTTTTACTTTTCTACATTTATTCAGAAAACTCGTAGAAAATCGAAATATTTTTTTTTTTTTTAAGATTTCTGATTGTAAAGTTGCGCACTGATAAAAAATAAAAGTCTTTGTAAAACTACGGGCTTCTTCGCTAAATTCAGAATCTAAAATAACAAGAAACTGAACAAACTCAAACATTAAAAGTAAAGTTGAACATCTAAAATTAACTTAACTCTTCATCGTATTAACCCGTAAACACCCCTCCGTCTTGATTTAACGCGTTTGCGGCACCCGAAAATCGAGCAAATTATGTCCAATTATAAGTACGATTTTTGAAAATTATTGCGTACCGATTAAACAGCAGCCGACGGCGTATATGTAAAATCCAAGAATTATTTACAATTTTATTTAGACGGATAAATTTTACTCGGCGTTGTAGTAGGTTTTTATAATAATAAATAACTCCATGACACCATCGTCATTTCTTTTCACTCACTCGGAGGGGGGAGAGGGGGGGGTTGAAAATACTTTAGAAGTTCTCATATATTATATAACGACGTCTGGAAATCTTTCGCATACGTAATATTATATTCATGCGATGTCCTTTTCCGTTTTATATTATATTATTATTGATTTTTTTCTTTTTTTTTTTTTTCGTATTGACATTTTATTTTCGTGCTTGCACCCGGAGGATGAATTTACACAAATATATATAACATATAATAATAATATAATATAGGCAATAGGTTTATGTACGTGACGTGCGATCGAATAACCCGAAAAATGTTATTATTATTATTAGTTTTTTTTTCCGCCACACACCGAGTTTATTTTTATATTTGTTCGGGTCTCTCTGTATTTTGCAATAATACGATTCAAAACGGAAATTTTTATTTATAAAATCGTACGTGTGCGGCAATACATTATAGGCGCCTTTAAAATTATCAAACTCGAAAAATGAAACTATACTTTGTTGTAATATGTTATATAGACTTATTGCACTTGTAATTCATAAAAAAAAGCGATAGAAAGCGTCAAATGAGCCGTGCAACAAAGCACTGAAAAAACCAAAATTAGGTAGGAGGGTCTCCTCCTTCTAATCGAGCCCGGAAAAAGCCCCCCGAAAAAAGCGTAACGCTAGCTGTTTTAGGAGCTGTTTTAGGCGAGAAGTCGGAACGGACGACGGGGCTATAATATTACGGCTAGTATACACCACGTGGACGTTGCCGGATCTGTACGAAACGACGACGAACCGCCGTTATCGAAAAAAACGATTCGGAGCTGCGGACAATTATATCGGAAAAAAAAGAAAAAAAAGAAAAAGGGCCTACAGATCACGACGAAACGTGCGAGCGTGTACCGCCGCGTAACACACTCGTAATAATATTCGAATTTACCCGCGCAGAATATCATGTCCGGTACAGTTGTCGTCGTTCTCAATAGCTACAATACACTATTATGCGCACCTCCTAATAATATACTCAATATGAGCTAAACGAATCATTATCTTAACCTGTACTATTAGCAAAATTATAATATTATATTATTATTATTATTATTATTATTAGGTACCTATATTATAGTTAAACGCGTAAGTGTATAACACGTTTTAATAATATATAGAAGAGGGCTTGTCCGTCGGCCGGTTATTGTGCGCGCTTCAGCGCTTTTGAAATTTTTAACCAATTATGTAAAAATTTAATTTCGAACACGATTCTATTCGTTTCTTTCTGTTTTTTTTTTTTTTTTTCGGGTTTTTAACCTACGGGCATATGCTCGAGCATAAAACATCAAACAACAATAATACGTGGCCACTATATACCCGCGCGCGGCACGTCTGCGATTAGATCCTAATGGATATTATGCGAAAATTCTGTGCGTCTCGTATATTATAATATATTAGGTGTATTAAATACTATTATAGGTAGGTACGTCGTATTATTATATTTATACACACGATTTCTGCGGTAACACGTCCTACTCGCTCATTATGCATTTTTTTTTTTTTTTTTTTTTTTTTTTTTTTTTTTTTTGTACGCACACATGCATATATAATAATAATCATAATATTTGTGTTTGGAAGTTTATTAACTGCGGCGAACAGACGACGGCGGCGTCGTCGACGACGGAGAATAAAAACGATTAAGCGTTTTAGCGCACGTATACCTGGTACACACGCATAAATATAATAATATATATACCGCGTATGATTATAAACGGTTTTCGGTATTATTAATATTGTTTTGTTACGTTCAAACGTTTTAGATTCTGAGCGGCTAAGGAGCTCTATAATGTTGCGGTTATACCGCGGTGTGTGCGTTTTTGTAGGCAACTTTTCTGCCGGAAATCTCGTCGTGCCGATCAAAAACCCCGCATGAACTTTCTCGCGTTTACGATCTAGTCGGTGCTCCGATGCATTAAGGCCGTTTTCGGATTTTCCTGCTTATCTCGGCTACGACGAAAATAAATGTGACTGATAACACTCTGTTCAGAATCGTTTTTCGTTACCATGGGAATTATATTACTCTATGTATATCCTCAGTTCCAACGTGCCCCTCTAAAACAGTTGTCCGCCCGAGACCCATCAGCTGCAGTATCGGTTCTTTTGAAAGACGTTTTAGTGGCGAGTAAACGCGACGTTTTTTCCACGCACGTGTGTACCTTAAGCGATCCGCTATTTTCGGCCCGTGATACCGCGTCCTTATTCGAAGCGTTTCTCTGTAGATTCGCGAATGTTTTCCTAAAAAACAATTCAAGCAACCGATGAGAATAATATAAATGACGGTACAACGGTATTATTCTTGTCGATATCCGAATGGGCTTATTGGCCACACGAATGGGGAAAAATCACGATTAAGTTCCGCTCAGAATCGCCGGTCAACTGTGATTTATCGTTACTTTTATTATACACATAAACTATACAGGTAACCCTTGTTTATACGAGATCGAGGCTAACATCCCGCTGGACGAAATCCCGTCCGGACAAACGGAATTCCGCACGAAAAGAAATAATTGAAGAGAACGACACAAGAAGTATACATAATTTTCTGGATTGCTTGTCCTGCACACTTTACCAGCCGTACATTTATTTATAGGTTTAACTTTACCAACGGGAATGTACAACAAGTCGTTTTCGACAATAATTATAGAATATTTTTGTATTATTTTT
Organism: Cinara cedri; assembly: GCA_902439185.1. Classification (NCBI taxonomy): domain Eukaryota; kingdom Metazoa; phylum Arthropoda; class Insecta; order Hemiptera; family Aphididae; genus Cinara; species Cinara cedri. Next base: position 436,136 of record CABPRJ010000001.1, read on the forward strand.
ACTACATCTGTTTTAATGCAGACCTCGCTTTAATTTTATAGCCCTCGTAATTTCACTTTTTTTTCCTTTTTTTTTTTCATTTAAACTTTTCACACACGCCGGTCGTTTAATCGATTTAAAACTCGCGCCTCTGAAATTCAACATCGGTATTACCGCGGTCCCGAGACCGTTGTTAGAGTATGATGGAAAATCCGTCAAGGAAAATACGTTTACTCCGTGTAGTTTGTTTTACCTTTTTTTTTTTTTTTTTTTTTTTTTCCCCCGTTTGCATTTTGTCCACCGGTCGATTTGTTTGTTCGGACGAGATTTTGTCCGTACACACACACGCCCCGCGCGAACTTCTCGCCTAGAACGGCGGGCCCGCGTATTCGCGCGCCGCCCGAGCGATACATCATAATGTCCGGTTACCTTTCCCCCCCCCTCCCCCCCGTCGAGTTTTCGCCCGGATATTGTATATATATGCGCACGTGTATCGTCCGGACGGTTTTGTAGCATGTATTTTTTACTCTCGCCGTTTCCGACGGCGGCGAAAAAGCGTTCACTCCGCCGCGCGCACGCACCCCCCGTCCGCACGGGCCGTCGTCGAGGAACCGAATACCGCGGTGTCGCGCATTATCATACTGTGACGTGGCCGTGCCGAACGGGTGGTGTGCGGCCGTCGTCGCAGCCGCCGGGTCATACCGTCGCCCCCACAACGACGGCGGTAACAATAATAATGATAACAACGATGATAATAATAACGTGTTCAAGCTGCTGCCGTCGCGGCGCAGTCGCATGTTCCGAACACTTTAATAATAATCGTTAGCGCCGCGGTGTATACTGCGCGTGTAAAATGCGTATAAAATATATTTAATGCCGCGTAATGTGTAATAACTCAACCCGGGGATATTTATGTTTTTCTCGGTCGCCCGGTCAGATTAAAATTCGCCCTGCACTTGCGGGTCGAGGGGGTTGACGGCGGGGGCGGGGAGGAAACGAAACGAGGAAAAATAAAAAAATAAAAATAAAAACCAACAACAACAAACCGGAGCGCGAAATCTCCCTTTCTTTTCACGACACGCCATAAAAACGGTTCTCCGGTGTGCCGCGGCGTGTACCGGCGGCCGCGAACAATAAAAGTTTTCCCATTATATTACCTAATATTTCGACATTAAATAAAACAAACTAATTTTTTTTTTTTTTTCATACCGCTTTTTACCCGCCCGGCGGAGTCACTATATATAAAGGTACACGGGTGTTATATACCTGTGTATACTGCGTAACACCGCCGCTACTGCGCCGCGCTATATACGGCACCCGCCGAAATAAATTCAGAAAAAACAAAAAAATTAAAAAGAAAAGACCATTTTTCCACACTAGTTGCGTGCTCGCGCGTATTACACATATATATACATAATATATTATCGTATATTGTTATAATATATACGGTACTTGGGGTGAAAAAAAGAAAGAAAAAACCGCGGATTTTTTTTAAATATATACTATTTTTCTACCTACACCTAAACCGTCTATTGCGCTACGTAATGGTGCGACGAAGCGCCGCGGCCGCAGATATTTAAAACGCCAACGTACCCAAACAATAACGACACCGTAAAACGGGTGCGTGAAAACGATATATATGTATAATTTTTTTTTTCTCTCTCCGAAGGTTTTTAAACCGGTGCCGCGGCGCAGAAACGACGATATACATATACGCGGGACAGCGGCGTAACTGCCTTTTGGTTCTTTTGTCCGGGGGGATATTATGCATGTTTGTTAAAAAAATATCGAGAAAAAATCTCAAATAATTCACCGTGCAATTGTATTAACATTGTTTCAACATTTATAATGAACGAACAGCAAATAGAGGTTCTAGAGCACTCGACGATCAGACGGCACACGTAGCATGTCCGACAAATACGCGAACTGATTGTCTAGAGCGGTCCATGGGTCCACGGATCCATTGCATCAAATATGAATGGAAAATATTTATAAAAATATCACAAAATATCATTTTTTCCCCCGGATTTACATTTGCTGGAAAAACTCCAGAGAAAATCGAAAAATTACCTCCGTAAAGTACCTCGTCACACCGATTTCCATTCAAATACGGACACTTAAACATCGAAGCGAGATCTCTGGTAGATCTTTGGTCACTCTACTCAGAATTTAAAATTACTTCCTCAAACCGCGGCGCAACAAAAAAAAATATACTGAAGTTCCTAAAAGCATTTGATTAGAACAATATTTCCGGTAAAAATTTTGTTTACAGACAGAAAAGTACCACAGCTTAGTGAAATTTCTGTATTCTTTGCTTTGTTTACAATCTAAAAATAAGGGCATTCAGTATTCACATTATACGTGTGTAATATTGGTTTGGGATCAAAATTTATAAAAACGCGTCGCATACATTTTACGCCATGTTCATATGCAGACTGAAAGCAGCATCGGAAAACGGTTCTGAGCGTAAGTCGACGGTTAACTGTCGGTTTTTTTAGTTTGGACGACCGTTAAAATCATAGTTTCCTTTTTTTTCTATTCGCGCTGAAATATTGTAACCCATATAGGGGAGTCCGCGAATCAAGTGCGAGCCGCTCTCTTCGTCTAGAATTATTGAAATTTATCAATACGGTTTCGACGTGTCGTCGGACGCATACGTTGAGAATGCCACAATATATCATCTTCGTGTGCTATTATAGACGGTCTATATAGAACAGCGAACAGCACCGACGGGGGTATTTTAAAAGGCGAATGCTGTTTGAAAGTTTCGGAGGGTTACCAAAAAGCGGTCACGGATATTGAAAAGAAAAAAAAATATGATCCCACTCGGCCGGCGAGTGACGAGACAATCGAATATTATTATGCGATGCCCGGAGTGCTACAGTGATGGCGCGACATCGTAGTTTTTTGCGGCAAAGTTACAAATTGTCGACGTGCCGCACGGGAAGTGTGTGCACAGGCGTAATGAAAATATTGTTGTGTTTTGTAAACAATGATAATTAATACGCCGACAAACATGGCACGTTGAAATGTGTCACGACTTTTAAAACTATTAAAACGGACGCGTCCGCGGATACGTGGTGCAGCGTGGTGTGCATTGAGTTTTCCGCACAATGTAATAACAGTGCAGCGACCGGTACACTGCAACTGCAACCGTCGAAATATTAATAATAATAATAGTATTATTATCTTGCTGCAGCCGCGGTAATATTATTCGTCCGCCGTTTTACATTACGCTGTTTCAGCGACAGGACCGCTTATCGGTTTTCACGCGTACGATTTTATTTCGATTTTACCGTGTGGCGTGTACCCGCCGCCATACATACTTTTTTGTTTTCATTAATTTTCCGTCTGTTATTGCGTTCGACCGGAGAACTTGTTCCGACCGTCAACCGCTGCAGTGGCATGGTTTCTGATAGCGAATATAATAATATCGTCTGCAGTTAGTGTATCGTACGTCGGCAACGTCAGTTATTTGTTCTCCCGTCATTTTTTTTTTTTGTTTTAAAATAATAACAATATAAAACGGGGAAAAAAAACCCCCTGAAATATTTACGGTTTGTGTCAATCGTTTTGTTGTCGTTCAACGGAAAATTAACGTCGACAAGACTTAAGGTTTTCACCGATTGCCTGTATTCGTATATTTTTCTGAGCGCGGTGTAATTTTATTTTCGAAATATTCTGGGCGGTTCCATATTTAGTCGGTTTTACGCGGATAAATGTCAAAAAAAAAAGTCGACGCTACGTTCGTGATATTAAAAGTTTTTCTTACGGCAATAAAAGTACATCGAAAATCCGCAATCGCGATTTTCGTTTTTTTGTTTTATAGGCGTTTGAAGTTCGGATTTTGATGAACATCGTAAAGATTACCAAGATTTTGTATTTTTTTTTAACCCGTAAATCGGCTCATATTTTCGTATATAGGTATATTTATCGTTATAGGCGTGGGGTATTACATGGGGTGTGCAGATTGTCGCGTCAAGATTCTTAAATTCGAGTTAAATAACATTTAAATACTCGTATAGTTATGTAAATAAAAACTGAAAACACGTTCAAAAATAGTATTGTACTCCATGCGTTATTACTTATTGTTATCAAATGCAGACGCATTTAAAGACCGAAATACATTTGGTAAAAGCATCTTGAAAAGGGGTCCACGACAAAAACAGAGCTGACTACAAAAATTATCAACATATTATTATAGTTTGCCGATTGTATTTATAGCGCTTTCAACTTTTGTGACAACACAAGTCACTACGGCTGACAGCTGCTTTTGCGAACGGCAATTTTCTAAACTAAATATCGTGAAAACAAAATTAACGAGTATAATGACACAAGAAAAACTCGACTCGATGCTCATGATATTTCGCGCAACTGAAATTAACCATAGCGAAATCGTTGGATGAATAAAGTTTGAAGCGTTAAACGATTATATCCAAAATATATTACCGGCGACCATTAGACCGTTTAGAACTATACATATATATATATATTAGAACACAATAAAAAGTAAAAATAAATTATTTTAAACCAATTTGTCATTTTTTTCAAAGATATCAGATACATTTCGTTAGGGTGAGGCGGCTAAACGAAAATGTTTTTTTTTTAGCGCATCCTGAAAAAATCACGGTATCCCGTCCACTATTCGATTTTGCGTTCGATCGTGTTTGTGTGCCCGTATCGACGATAGCGCTTGATTTGGGGAGTGGATGCGGATGGACTGAGTGCCCTAGCTAATTGTTTAGATATTTTAGCGTACCTTTTCTTCTTTGTTTGTATAGAACCCATAGGGCGGGTAGCTATTTAAGCTAACCTAATTTTAAAAAATCGCTCAAATTAAATTCGTGAGTTAAATTCAATCTTAAAAAATGTTATAATATTTACAAAATGTATTGATATCTCACATTGGATACGCGATAATTAATAAGTAGCCATCAATCATGATCATTCGTCATTTATAAATCCAGGTAACGTGCAGTACATATTGACCAATAAGTTATTATACAAGTATTGTCATGGAAGAACATGCCGTACGAGATTATGGCCCAGCGATCAATATTCTCCATTAATTGAACCGGATAATCGGAGATCTTTAAAAACTAAAGAAACGTCCTATGATAATGGGGACAGGTGCAGCTACTGGTATAGGTAATTTAATGTATACCTATAAGCGACGATAAATTATTGCTCATTGCTTACGAAAAAACCATTCTAAACGAAGTTCAGTTGATAGTCAACAATATATATGTCATATTATAGTAAAATAATTAAATGGACCGTATATATTTTCTTCAATAATATTTGTTTGATGCTGTACCGATTTACCCGGTTTTCACAATTGCCGGGAAAACTCTTGTGAAAATCGAAAACTGACCTATTTAATATACCTTCCCACACAGATTTCGTCTCAGTAAAGATGCTACACATAAAATTCGGAGCAAGATCTCTGGTAGTCCACAGTCAAAGTTGTCCACAGAATAATAATAATAATAATAAAAAAAAAATAAACATCTTTGTAGAACCATAAGCTTCTTCGCTCCACTCAGAATCTAATAGACGAGCGCGTTAAACGTTAGACACTCGAAGCGCGCCAAGGGATTTCACTGACAACCGCTCGCCGACCGATTTATTGTAAACGTCGTCACGGACTAATCGAATTTTTCAGTGGCTATTTTATGTGTTCTACAAAAAATTAAAATGTGCACCTGCCAGCTGCTTATTTAATATAGACGAGCCACAAGGTTCCGCAGATGTCAGGGAAACATATTTCTTATTTTTATATTTACAACGCAATCACAGTGAAAAAATCCTCGATAGACACTCAGTATCTCGAAAAATATTGACTTTTTATGAATTTTTTTTTTTTTTTTAACTTTACTTCAGTATTTTACGAATAGCTCTAAAATATTACATTAACATTTTTTTTTTATGTTATTCTTGTATTCCGCGGCGAAACTACTATTTTCGATTTTCGAAGCCTACACCGAAAACCCCATGATAATAAATCACGTTTCAGTCGGAGTATATTTTCGGCGATAGCATCTTTGATTTCCGTCACCGTCACGAGTCCAAATACGTTTAGCGCGTGTGCTCCACGAAAATACGCGTAAAAAATAACCGCGTGCGGACTGTTTCGCACCGTTGCCGTGATAATGCCCCGTCGAACTATAATTACGATCGTCTCCCTTACGTCGCCCTGCACGATATTATGCAGCGCGTGACGCGTGATGGGTATACGGCCGGCGGACACGCGAAATAAAATTATAATCACGAAAAACACACACGGGCCAATTATTATTATTTTATCCGACGCCGCCGCCGTCATCGGGGGGGCATCGTTTCGCGCGGTCATTTTCCGCGGCCCGTGTCCTATTAGCGAAATCCAACGCACCTATACGTGCATACGTGCACACGCGCGCGCAGTTAACGCTGACCCTTTAACCGCCCCCGAAATCCATTGTGCGAATATACCGCCGGGGTTGTTTATTATTATTGTACACACATAACGTATACCGGGCGGACGTTGCGGCGATTCCGTAAAATAATGAACGCGAAAAAATAATAAAAAAAAAAAAAAAAAAAACCTCTAACGTATATTATCCTGACTTTTTTTTTTTCCCCTCCCCTCCGCTCTTTTCCCGGGGTCGGTTCATTAATCCGCCACTTTCCCCCGGCGGAATGCTCGGACGTCGGGTGTTCGGGAGGGGTGGTGGGCGGGGGGTCTTCTCGTACTTAAGTTGCGTTTTGTTCGAACACACCGACGCCGCCGCCGTATAATATAATAATAATAATAATAATAATAATGGTATAGAGCGAGCTGCAGAGCCGAATAATATACAACGACGACGGGGATTTAAAATTTATTTTTTTATTTTTTTCGCCCGTCGGTCAAAATCGATTAGGTTTTTCTCGTCTCGCAAAACCGCCGACGTATTCGAAATCGTATTTTATCACACGTCATTATCACATGCGTATGTATACATATATTTGAAAGCGACACTGTATAATTTATAGTGTAATGTTTCGACTGATCGTTAACTAGGACCCGCGGTTATAGGCCGTGCGATTTATTTTTAGGACGGAGGGGGGAGGGGTGGGTGGGGAATCCTAGAGTCAAAAGCGCAAACGAACCCCGAACGATTCCGGAATCAAAGCCAGAGATCCAGTGTTATCGCTGGCACGCAGCCGGTCGTTTGCCAGCGAATTATCGAGAACTTTACCGACCGCACATTTCAATGTCGCCTGGGTGGTCGTACGCCAGATGTCATTTTCCGTATTTGAATCGGACGCGCCGTTCGATAACACAACGGTTTTCGCAACGAGAAGTCGAATATTTGAAAAAAAAAAAAACTCTCGTGTTTTATTGCGTTTTCGGAAGAAACAATTCTAGCACTTACCGGTTTGTAGCCGGTCAAACGGGTCGTCGAAATTTCACTCAAATGATCTGTAATAATTAAATCAAAACGCGCTCAAACGTCCGACTTTCACCGTTTTGTACTCCGAAAGAATTGAAGTTGTTTTTCCATAGTGTTTATCTTTGGCACGAAATTGTGTACGCGTATTTCTCGAGACTCATCGGGAACGGTTGGTAGCATACAGACGCGGGCCCCGCTGACAACGTTTAACCCGGGTTTCCCCCCCCCCCCTCCAAAGGTTTTACTGATGAAAAATATATTTTACGCTAATACGCGCCGACGTTTTCCACCGCAAATTAAAAACGTCGATTGTGCATGAAATGTAATGATAAAAACTGTTTAACATCTGTTATCGCGAATGGCTTGTTCATAACGCGGTTACGGATATTCGATGTTTACCGCGGTCCGTGTCACGCCAGTGACACACGTCATATAGTTTCTCGACTGCAGCACACTTTGCCAGGCCCGGATCGAGGGGGAAAGCCAGATGGGGCCATGTCCCCGGGGTCCACGCAAACCATATTATGAGTAGAATCAAATATCAAATATTTGATGACTTTTTTTTTTTTTGCATATTTATTCCGTGTTAATGGAATAAGTCCCACAACCTTTAATCCGGGCCAGCATTTCGCCCGTGTTGACTGTGCAGTTTAAATCGTTATCGAACGACAAAACCGATTCGGAATAAGTATAGCGCAGTTTTTTCGTTTTACGTTTTCGGAATGATTTTAAAAATTGAAAAAATCTCGAAAGCAAATACGTTCGGCTCCTTTCCCCCCCCCCTCTCCCCGAAAACGTTATAAAAACCTTCCTCCTGCGAGCGTCGACGCGAATAGCGGTGGAAGGGGGATCGCGAGGCTGCGACCAAGAAAGGACCGAAATGCTAAAGGATAATAGGATAAAACGAAAAAGACGCGATCATAGAAAAATGTAGACGGAAACAGGGAATCGCGGGGAAACGCGTTTTAGTTTATTTTTTTCTTTTCGTTCGATACAGACACGGACAACGATACGTAAAATTGTATTGATAACCGCTATAAGCGAATGCTCTGTACACGTACGGTTCGTATTTCGTCTTTTCTTATAACATATACGTATACACATTGTAAAATTGTACCCCGCGCTTCGTTATAATAAAATATTATGTGTGTAAACTCTGCCGGTTTTTTTTTTTTTTTTTATGGCGATTAATTTTAATGAAAAAAAATATTGTATGCTATGTTATTATATATATATATATATAATAATAATCATAATAATAATACGAGTGTGATGCAGCACTATGCATACACACACACACACACACACACGCACACACGCACATATAGCGAACATCACGCGCGTCGCAACGATGATGAAAAAGACGCACAAAGGAAACGAGAAAACATTTAGCGTTGATTGTTTGTCATTTGTCACTTTTTTTTTTTTTTAAACTCATATTTTATAACAATATACTCGCGGTCGTAAAATACTGCAGTACGTACATAATAATAACAATAAAACGAATTAAATTTCGCGTTATCCACTCGCTCGCGCACGGCGAAACCGTATTAAAAATACGATTATATTACGTTGAAAAGTATACGTAAAATATTATAATATACAATCGAGATCTGAAGGTTTCCGAACGCACAAATAATAATAAAAAATATTGCGATGGTATACATTTTCCGAATTACATTACGTTTTAACGGGAACGTACTACGGGTTGCCGAAGGAAATATTTTCCGCCCCCTCCCGGCATTGAGAATTTCGTGATTCCCGAATCCGTACGAAAGTTTTTTTTTATTCGTCCAATCTATTGTATATATGTATATGTATAGTGGGTATATTATAATATTGTATTCGTTTTAAGGCGGTTGAAAGCGTTTCGTTTCGTTTGTTTTTTTTTTTTTTTTTTCATAATATACATTCAGACCAATAAGCTGATGTAAAATAAACGTACTTTCAGTAGTCCGATTTCTGTTTTGCGGGAAAATTATTCGACTCCGTATACCTGCTCATTTTTCATTATACTTGTTATTGGACAAATATTTTCATATTTTTTTTTTTTCGACACTGTTAATTACGAGTTTATTGTGATTGAAAAAAATAATAAAAAAGACAGACATACTTCGCATGCGGGCGGGCCACTGTTGTAGGGGTGAAGTTGAGAAGGTCGAGGGAAAATGTATTATGTATTGGTATACATATCTGTACGCGACGATTAACCATTGTTGACGAAAAACGATTCGGAGCGGATTTCGGTCAATAGTATTGCTTTATCAACAATATAATTGTTTACAATTGTAAAATGATTACATAATATGCATTTATACATTTGCTTTGATAATATTTGTTTAATATTGCACCTATTTTCCCGTTTATCCTACGTATTTTCCCGATTATTATGACAACAGCTGGGAATATCAAAAAAAAAAAAAACCTCCCCAAAGTACCAAGCCCGGTCAAATTTCCTTTCAGAAAATGTGATTTTTCCTCCAGCTTATTGGTCGAAAACGTAGTAAAGTCTTATCGTTGTAATGGTCGTCAAAAAGTATTAAATAATTTACCAATTTTACGAAACTGGCGAATATTTGGAAAACCGCTACCCAAATAAAAAAAAAAAAAAACTGTATGTTATCGAAATACGCGTTTTTCTCATGACCGTTCCACAGTCTAACATAATATTACACTCGACACTATCGTTTACTCTGCTGCAGAGTGGTAGTGGATGATGACCTCTTTGATAAAAAAAAAAAAAAAAAAACCTGAACTTATGACCGATAAAATAGGTGTAATAATTTATATTATAACGGACGCGTAACAACAACAACAAATCGTCGTATAGATACGACGATAACAATCGTGCGGGACGATTAGAAGTCGCGTTAATATTTTTCGAACGACTCGTTATAATTTTTTAACGAGACCTCGCGACTATCGAAACTATATACAGAAAAAAAAATAAATATATAATCAACACAATATATTATTATATTATTGTGTATGTGCGAGTTCGTTGGAAATTTCTAATGTTACGATTCTGTCGTCCTATTCAACGATATAATAATCCTATTATACGCTAGGTCCAAGAAAGTACGGACGAAAAATTATTATAATAACATTAAATCTGCAGCTGAGTCGCGAGTTAATACTCGAAACAAGTTAACGGGTTGACGCGTTAAATATGATTATTTAAAAATTGAATTAACCTATTATCTATTTTAGTTCGGTTATTTAATTATTTGTAATTGTTTTTATCATAACGGAATTGCTCAAAATCTAATGTTTGCGATTTAACGCCGAACTGTACTCGGAATTTGGAACTCCTAAAGTACCTAAAGAAAAACAAACTATTAAATTTTAATAAAATAATAAAGTAAAAACAAAATTATTAAAATGGTTAACACCCGTAAAGAAAATGAATCAAATGAATATATAAATAAACATAAAATAATTAAATGAATAAGTGCGTCGCCTGGAGTATTATGATAAGTGATATTATACGACCGGTTTGAGCTTGAAAACTCACCATCAGGTATAACAAAGTGAAAATGTAAATTGACGAATTTTCAATTCGAAACCGGTCGTATAATAATACACTTGTCATAATACTCCAGGAGACGCATTGGTTCATTTATTTATTTTATTTTTATACACACGTTTTTTATTTGTATATTTATTTACTTTATTTATTGAATTTTGTACGATGGCACCCATCGTGTTCAAATAGTTTATAGATTGTAGATTTAATAACGTGTTGAAATAATAACCTCACGTGGTATAATTTAAAACCCACACACCCGTTGTTAATCAAGTTATGTAGAAAAAAAAAACAACAATAATCCTGCAGAGTTAATGGAAAACTAACGGTGAAAATCTGAGTTAAAACAGTTAAAATCCACCCGATTTTTAACTTTTAGATTCCGAGTGGAGAGAAGAAGGTTTATAAAGATGTTTTTTTTTTTATTTTGTATTATTATTTATTTTTTATCTGTGAACAACTTTTCTACCAGCAATTCGAATCCGATTTACAATGATAGCACTTTTTCTGAAAGGAAATTTGACCGAGGCGGTACTTTAGGCTGGTCAATTTTTGATTTTCTCAATATATTGGAATGACCGGGAAAAAAAACGGAGGAACGGAAAAATGGGTACAATATTAAACAAATATTATAAAAGAAAACGTTTAATGCATATTTAATAATTTCACCATAATATGATAATATTAGGTCATCTTTTGAAATTCTCATTAATATTTGAGATAATGAGGAAAACTTGGTTCTTTAGGTTAAAAAAGATTGAAAGATTAAAAACAAGGTTGTCATTGGTAGCCGTTGTTATGTATTTTTGTTATTATATTGAGTTTTTATTGTTTTATAATCTTTTTTAAACTATCATTGTGGTCATGGAAACGCACGTTGTTGTAATCGTTTTACCATAATATGACATCGTTGACAAACCTACACTATTAACTAAACTTCGCTCAGAATCGGTTTTTCGTTAGCAATGTCTAATCATTGCTTACATATATGCATTAAATTCCCGTCTGTATTTTACCTTCCAAACTTCCCATCTAAAAAAGCGGTTGCACCCACGTGCGTAGTATGTCCGTTTTTTTCAATGGTTAAGGCCGAACCTCAGGCGTGGGTCTCTGGTCTGAGCAGTACAATGCGCAGTGGACGGTTTCGTCACGGATAGAAAAAAACGCGAATAAAAAATTAACAAAATTCGCTGGAGCAGACGACGACGGCACAAAGAGATTTCGAATATAAAATCTGCCACGGGCATCCCGCGGCTCCTTTTCCACGTCTCGAATACCAGGAGGCCGGAAAGTCGCGGTTTGAAAAATGTTTCTTTTTTTTTTTTTTTTAATCAATTTCTTTTTTGTCGTCGACTTTTTTTTTTCTTTTTTATTAAAATATATCCTCAGAGCACACCCCGCGCGGCCTTTATTCTTCCCGTGAGTGCAAGCGTGTACATAAGTATATACGTACACGTATTACGATATACCGCATGTGCGCACTCGTTCTCTAAATTAAGACTGTTGGGGCGGTTTTTTAAAATTTTTTTTTTAACGTCCCGCGAACGACGTTTCAAGTGCTTCCTCGTGCGTGTGGGTTTTTAGAAAATCCGCGCGTTACGCGGGTCCTTTGTAGATAACGAGGGACGTGGGGTAACGGAAGGACCGCTATATAATGGGGCGGTGTTTCGGTGCCGAGGGGAGGGGGGGGGCGGGAGAGTGAGGAAGTAACGGCGGTGGCGGGACGCCGGGAAAGAGGGGGAACGACGATTGAACTTATCTCGACGCGAGTCCTCCACCCCGTCGGTCTGTGTATAAATATATACGTATATATATACGCACATAAACCGTAACTGCGGTCTAGGGGGCGTGTGACCCCGAAAATACTGCGGCACGACTAATAGTCGCCACCACGTGCGCGTTAATACCTCTTTTATATTATATTATATTATTATTATATATTTCACGTGTGCACTCGAACGACCGCGGTATTGTTTACGTTGAAGTCGCAAGGAAAAGAGTGGCGAAAACGAAATCAGAACACGACGGGGGAAAAATCATCAATAACGAGCGCAAAATAAAAAGCTCCGTGTCCCAATTAAATTTAAAAATGAGACGTCCTAGGATAGCGGAGACGGGCGCAGCAACTGTTTTGGGTAATTCAATGTATATCTGTAAGCAACGGTAAACCGTCGCTACCGAATAAACGATTTCGAACGCGGTTCAGTTGATAGCGATGCATTGTCAACAATATGTCACATGTCATATTGTGGTAAAATAACTAAATATATTTTCTTTAAGTATATTTCTTTAATATTGTACCGATTTTCTCGGTTTTCCTGCGTATTCAACGGTTTTACCCGGTTTCAAATGTTTTCAACATTTGCTGAGAAAACTCTCGGGAAAATCAAAATAAAACCCCATTAAATTACAATTGAAAAAAAAAAATGTCTTTTCAGAAAATAAGCTGCACTTGATACGTCGGAGCAAGACTTTTGGTAGAAAAGTTTCTCACAACCAATCGAGGGGTATTTTGCGATTAAATTGGTCCCAACGAGCGATAGCTGGGTCTCTAGGTTACACCTAAAATGCATTTGATTTTTCCCTGTTTAGGTAAAAGGGAAAAAATAAGTGCAAAACTTTTTTTTCAATACACGGATTTGAACTCGCGACCCCTAGGATGACAAAATGCGTGTGTAATCATTCGGCTATGACAAATATACAATCATAATAGCACAATATAGAATTATTTAACATAACATATAATATCAGAACTTCAAAAAACTTCAAATTCAGAAACTTAGTCGGTCCGCTCAATTCTAACTTCATCGTCGTTTTTAAATCGGCAATACACATGTGTTCAAAACAAAAATGGTGTCACGCGTACATATCGGAACAAGATATCCGGCAGAATTTTTGTACACAGGATAAAAAAAAATAATATAAACACCATTGTAAAACCAATACATTCTTCGCTACACTCAGAATATAAATACAAATTATGCGCTCATTATTATACATTACGGCCGTATTGTTATTGGCCGAACCGGTATGAATATAATAGCGACGCTATTCGCGGGTCGCTCCGGAAATTCAAACGGGATAACGTGCGTAAAAAAAACCGGGGAGTCCGCCGAAACGCATCGCTGTGTGGAAATCGCGGAAGAAATCGTCGTGAATCGAGCAACGCGCGGCCGCTGGATCGATGCCGGGGACCACGAAGAACGGAACGCGTTAATTTCGCAACAAACTGTGAAAAGAGTAAACACTGTTTACGAAGAACGTGCACACGGACCTTCGTCCATTTTTTACTTTCTTCTTTAATTGATCGATTCACCGTGAATCGTACGATCGTAATCAACAATAATATATCCGTGTCTACAATCGCGATTGTAATCATAATTGGAAGTGTTGACATGCAACGCGCAAGCGCAACCGATCACGGGGCTTCACAGGAATTGACGACGAAAACGAAATCGCAGCGTACACTTTCACACCGGGCAGTCAACGGTTTTCAAAACATTTGAACGGGTTTCGTTTTTTTTTTTTTTTTTTTTTAACCGCGAACAAGGCCCGGCGTTCGCCGCACGAATTCTGCAGCGTCGTGCAGCCCGCGCGCGACGCATACGCCACCGGCGCGTGGGCGCCAGACATTGAGGCGCATAGGGGACAGGGTACGGCGGGAGACGCGGACGCAGCGGAGCCGGGGGTGAATATCGGAAGGAGACGGCATTGGAAACGGACGGCTCGGAGGCGGTTACGATGAAGAAAAAAAAACGGAAGCAGTTCGCGGTGACGCGACTCGGGCGTGTAATAATAGTTCCGGACTGCGGTCCATGCGACGAACGCGTTTCGTTACGACGCGCACTCTTTTTTTCTGTCCGCAAAACAATACCGTCGTTCGGCCAGTTATTCTCGCGGTCCGGCCGCCGTCGTCGGGGCGCGTCGTCGGTGCGTACGCCGGATTTCGTCTGTACCGCCGGTGCTCCGGGACGGTCGTCGCGGGCTGCCGTCGAGAGGAGGGGCCATTGTCAAAAAAAGTATCGCCGAATCTGATCGCGACCCGAGAAAAACAAACGTTGCCGTTTTATTATTGTTATTATTATCTATTTGTTTAGTTGTTTTTTTTTTTTTTTTTTTTTTATTTTCGCGAGAAGTCGAGAGCCGAAAAATGGCATCTCGTAAAGTAGATTTATACGCGGCACATTTAGGCCCCGAGCTATTTATTTATATATGTATATGCGCGTATAAAAAAGCTTTCGTAATATTTCGAACGTGAAACCGAGTAAAAATCGTGTAACGTTGACAGATTATACGCACTACACTGCCGCAGTGTACACGCGTACACCTATATACACTTTAAAAGGACGAAAATTCTGCTCGGTTTGTTTTGAAAAATGTATTTCTCTCTCTCTCCCTCCTTCTCTCTCTCTCCTTCTCTCTCCCCCTTATTCCTCTCTTTCTATATATACACACACACACAGATATCGTTCATGTCGGTTACGTTGCATGGTAAATGAGCGCCTTCGGACTATAAATTGGTCCGCGGCTTCTTATCTCGCGAGCGCTTAATATATGTCCACATCCCCGGGGAAGGGGTGTGGGGGTGTCGCGCCGCCGCCTAAGTCGCGACGCGATGTAAAACACAATGGCCCGGTTCGGATGGGGCGGAAGCGCGGCGGAGAGCCGTAGGGTAGACGCTCGCAGTATCGTAAAAACGCATCGCCAAAGGTTTTTCGTTCGTTCGTTTGTTTGTTTTTTTTTTTTTTTTACCCGTTTAAAATGTCAACGCCGTCGTTTCGTTCGATTCGCGGGCGTTCGACTTCCGCGACGATAAACTCCGGCAAAAGTCGCCAAAAGTGGCGATGATTTTTTTGTTTTTTTTTGTTTTTACATTTGGATATCTTAATCAACATTTTCTATTGATATTTACGAATGCGATGATATATTTTACATGTTTATACAGTTCTAAAAAATCACATCATATCAGACAATAATTCGTATTTATTCATTCAAACCCGCCGGAGTCAATACTCGGCAAACCGAATATCTAAATAACAAGAAAATTATGTAAAACACGTCTCAAAATTAATATCCAAACGTACAGGTGATTATTGTTCTCCTCGTCCGGTTGACTAGGTAGTAGCGTGAAACAATCAAAACACGAAAAACACGGACAACGACAATACGATTGTAATTTATCGTGTAGTTAGGTTCCTGCGTATGAATTTTAATACGATTTCCAATTTAATTTTATCGCAACACCATAAACGGAACTTAAAATATTTTTTCATCGTCAACGATTTACCGTTAAAAATTAAATCATTTCAGTTCAGTATTGTCTTATCGAAAGTGGCGCTGGGAGGGGATTCTGAATAATAATACTGGCTATAAGCGTACAATTCGTCATTCGATCATATTATAACCGGTCAACATTCGGTACAATAGCCGGTATCCATTATACGCTCTTTCTAGCCGGTGCGGTTGTCGAAGAACGCAACGCCGCGGTGTAAATAAAATGTCACTGATTGCAGTGCGGTAGAACCGTTTCAGTGTTTTGTCTAACACCACGTCGCTCACGGGTTATTCGAATTTAAAAGGGAATAACATTTCGACCACGAAATGCGATATCGAAAATATTCCGGGTTTATGTGAGTGTACGCGCTGTGTTTTAATGTATCCAGTAGTCGCGCGCACAATCCGTCACACGAATCGTAATATCTTTGTTACGTTTCCGGAATAACATCCACGGGCGGAGCAATAAAAACGATTTATCGACGAACATAAATAAACGTATCAATTTGCCCTTTCCCCCGGGGAAACATCGCACCGTTGTAAAATATTATTTAAACGATCTGGATGCACAAAGGTCCAGATACCGTGAATGACGTTGGCAATCGACAAGTACGAAACTGTGTTTCGGTAACCATTTAGAAATCGTAAAAAAACGAAGCGTTCGAAAAACAACAACAACAACAAAGTCGGGGTACCATTGCCCGTTGTTGTCGTCGTCCGCCGCCGTGCGACAAATCGAACGAACGTCGGTAATCGGAACGCAATACGCGTTGCGCGCCGCGTGTTTTAATACTTGACGCGGTTGTTTTTTTTTTTAATTATTTCTAAACGCCGGAGCTCGCGCGTTATCGTTATCGTTATCATTATTATCATTATTATTACGGTTGAGCGACGAGCAGATGAATCGGACGGATTTAAAAAAAAAAAAAAATAATAATAACGTCGCGTGCGCGACTGACGAACGGACGGGAGATTTCGCGTTGCCGCGTGGCGTCTTTTTTTCCTTTTTTTTTTTTTTGTCGTTCCTCTCGCCGAGTAACCACCGTACGGCGTTATGATGGATTTTTTATTTTCTCCGTCTTTTTACGAGGGGCACTAATTACCATATTATACCGTACGGAAAAATCGAAACGTCATCGTCATCCTTACGCGGCGGACTTTGCGCGGGCCGGAAGACGTCCGCGCGCGCGGCACGGCAACAACGTCGTGCGGTAACGTAACCGCGCCGCGGCAGCGGGTTTCGAAACGGAGATTTTTTTTTTTTCACACGCTTAAACATTTTATACATATGATTTTACTACGTCCGCGCTCGCCGTCCGTGTATTTTTTTTTTTTTTTTTTTTCGGAAAACCACCTAAACGAATGTATATATATACGTGTGTTAATGTACGTGCGCGTGTATATCGTACCGTGGACGCGGCTCGCCGGACTCGTGATTGATATCCAAAGCGCACATATTACGCGGCGTATCGTTACGGTTTTTCACGACGAGCTGTCCGAAGTCCGCGCGTGCCATGCAACAAAATAAATAGCCGGGCGACGGGTTTACACGCACTCCGCGGAACAAAAAAAACGCTTGAAAACGCCGTAAAAGCCCGAAAAAACTATACCCGAGACATATCCGAAAGAACAGTGAAATGTAGAGGGTTCGGAAGGTTCCCCGCCGCCGATTGTTTGTGGCTTGTTGAAAATAAATAAAAAAATACAAAAAAACGCTCGGGCGCGCGTTAATCATCGTTTGTCACGGTGTTGGAGAATTGTATTTCATAGGGTTAGAACCGTTAGAACCGGGGACTTTGGAACCCCGGTACCGCTTTTGGTTTTTTGAATATGTGTAAGCCCTTTTTTTTTTTTTTTTTTTTTTGCGGTTTCTCAGTAAATTTAATGATTCCGTTCCCTAATACTATAACGACCGTAAATGATATTGCGGAAACCTATTGTACGTGTTTTCGTAGGTTCTGGGTCGAAGCGATTCCGTTGTGTCGGGTTTTTACATTTTTTTTCGCGGACTACTTAACGTTTTCGTCGAAAAAATCGCTCTCCGGTCGCGAGAACTCTACGGGAACTTATTTCGTAGCGTTTCACTTGGCGGAATAGCTCCCGTCAGACTATGCGGTCCGTATTTCGGCCGCGCGTCAAACGGACGCGGTGATATTTCGGCGCGAGACAGTTGAGGGGGGGGTGAGGTTGGGGGCGTATGGCACGTTTCGACGCATTTAACCCCCCACCACCGCCCCCTCCCCGATTATTATTATTGACTTATTTTTCAAAATAAACGTACACCCGAAATAAATTATTATTAAATATAAAATAAATACTCTTAAATGAATGAAAGATAATATTTATCGTTCCGGACAGTCATACGGACGATCACGGATTCGATTTTCCAACGTTGAAATGTTATATTACGTTCCGATAATACAATACCCGTACGCAATGTTTGGAAATATCCGAAATATTATTACGCGTATATATACACTGGTCATTGTTCGCGATTTTTAATCGCTGTGCATCCGCTCCCACCGAAAATTCCCGGGCACGCCACTGAAACACAGACGCGTACTTGTAATGGGCGGGCCGCTGTCGCGACCGAGAATTCGGGACGGTAGAGTGGAAATTTAATGTACGCGACGAACAGAATAGACTGCCAACGAAAGAAGACTCTGAGCGGACTGAGTTCGATTGTACACGTTTAGAATGGCCGTAGGTGTTTAATATACGAACCGCCGGGCATGCGATCCGATAACGACGCGTTCTCGTTTTCCCCGTGTAAGTTTCGCCCCCTCCTACGGTTATTGTACGGACGCCCCCGCCCCGCGGGA
Source organism: Cinara cedri (assembly GCA_902439185.1). Classification (NCBI taxonomy): domain Eukaryota; kingdom Metazoa; phylum Arthropoda; class Insecta; order Hemiptera; family Aphididae; genus Cinara; species Cinara cedri. Next base: position 455,152 of record CABPRJ010000001.1, read on the forward strand.
AAAAAAATCGGAAAAACGGCCGTCCCGGAAAGAGCGCTACGCTCGAAAACCGAAACGGGATTTCCGGCAGAAAAACCGTTTACGGATTAAATAATAATAAAAATAAAAAAAAAAAAACCACAAATTGTACAAAACCGTACGCCTCGTCCGGAATCCAAAACGAGCGATAATACACGCGGTACGGGCGCGCGCGTACACATCACCGTCGGCGTGGCGTGTGCGTGTGCCGCGAGGTAAAACGAATTTACGGCGGCGGCGGCGGTACACGAAATCTTATAAATAGCGCGCGGTTTAAGACCCCCGCGGTACCGCGACGCCCCTCCCCGCCCCCACCCGCTCACCGGAACGCGTGTGCGTGTGCACGTGTGTGCGTGCGCGCGCGGGAGGAAAAGCTTTGCCGCGGCCACCGCCGCGCGCCGAGTTTGCTTATAAAATTAATTAAAAATTGACGTTTTCATTAACGTCCGCGGCCGTGGGCGGGCGGCGCGGCGCGTGCGGGCGGGTCGCGGCGGCGGCGGCGGCGGAGCGCGCGGGAAAACGGCGGATCGCGCGAAAGCTCCGTCGGCGGCGGGCGGGGGGCGAGGGCGCGGGCGGGACGGCGGGCGCGGGGGCCACGGTGAGGACGTGGGCGGGGGCGGCCGGACGGGACGGGGCTCTCCGTCGGATCGATTGCGGCGGCCACGGCCGCCGCGGCGGCGGTGGCGTCCCGGTTCTGCATCAGCGCGTATATTATATCCGGCCGCCCGCCGCCACTTCCGCACCTGCCGACCCGCAGCATAGGTACGCGTGTGCGCGCGCGCGCCCCCCCCCCCCCCCNCCCCCCCTTGTACAGCAGCTCGTACGCGTATTATCGCGTGGTTCGGACGGGCACGGGGAAACGAAAAATAATTAATAAATTAATAATTAGAAAAAAAAAAAAATTCTCCGACGGCGTTTTTGTTTCTCTCGTCTTCTCGTTCTGCCGCTCCCGCGCTCCCCGCGCAACACGCGCGTCGCGCGAACGACGAACGGCAACGCGGACGCGACCGGTCGCGCGTCGCTACGTCCGAATCGTCGTCGGCCGTACCGCGGGGCCCGCCTAACGCCACGTTTTCGGCGGTACAACAGACCGCGAAACGTTTCCGCCCGCCGACAACCGGTTCGGCGGACCGGCCGTCGGCGGCAGCGGCGGCGGCGCGGTGCCCCGGGACCTTTAACGCGGTTTCCGGCCGAGCGCGCCGTACCGAACGAAACGCGGGCCCCGGAGCCGATTGCGGAACGGCGTTCGTCGCCGCGTACAAATAACGCCGCGCGATATTACGTTCCGTCGGCTGCGTTGCGGCGGCAACGAAACCCAAAAACGATGGTTGCTGTTAATTCCGTCCGCCAGAGGTCGCGTAAACGTGTTGCCGTCCCGCGACGAGTTTTTTTCTGCCGTGCCCGGACGGAAGCCGTCCCGCGAAACACGTTTCCCCGAGACCACCGGTCCGGAGCGCGAGGCGAACGGTAACCGTAAAACAATAAGCCCGCGTCGTCTCGCGGTTCGTCCACCGGTTCGATCGGTTTATTTCTTCGCTCGAATTACGCATTCGTTTTGTTTATAATTTTTTTTTTTTTTTGTCGCCCGCAACGACCGCGGCGCCGCGTAGCCGGCGGCTCGTCCGCCGGTCGTCGGACGCATGCCGTCGTCCCGGCGGACGGCGGATGCCGCGGATGGCGGCGGTGGCGGCGGTGGCGGCGGTGGCGGAGGCGGCGGCCGCGGCGAGGGGCCGAGGAGTCGCCGCCGCGAGCCGGTTATGAGGATGATGTGCGCGCCGCCCACAGTTTCGGCGGCAAGACGGTATTGTTTCGCGGTTGGCCGAATGCCTAGTGTTTTAAAAACGCCGCCGCCGTCGAAACGCGTGCGTGCTCGGCCGCCGCCGCCGCCGCCGCGGTCGTACGCACACGGCGTACCCCGTACATTTTACACGACGCATATTTACGAACGTACGCGTCGCCGCTCGCGCATTTCGCGCGTGGAATCCAATTTCGGGCCGTCGTCGGGTTTCCCGGTAGCGTTACGCGCGCTCACACGCCTAGCGCGCAGACGGACACGCGTGTAGGCCCGCGTCGATAAGCGTACAGCGAAACGCGCGAAGCCGAGTGCCGCCCGGCCCCGGGCGCGCGTGGCGGTGAAACGCGCCGAGACATCTCGGGCCCCGATTCCGGGTTTTAACGCGAGTACGTTCTCGCGAACGGGCCTCGAAGATTTAACGAAATCTCAATGGGACCAGCCGGGCGGCACGGAACGTTTTTTTTTTTTTTTTGTTACCTCGAAACGACGGTCCGTCCACATTGTTCACGCGCACGTGTTTAACTTGTGGAATTTCCGCAGTATACGAGTGGCAACAAACGACCGTTGTCGCGTTTTTGACCGTCCCACGACTCACCCGCCCGGACGGCCCGGTCCGAGTACGCATCTCCTTGGCGCCGCCACCGATATCCGAACCTATCCGTCGGACCGTCGTCGTGTTGTTTGTTTGTTTTTTTTTTTTAATATTTCTATTTTCACGTGGTCCGGATTCGCTTTTATACCGTGTATAAACGGTTCGCACGTAAACTCATAGTGCAAACTCCTACACGGTCCCTTTTCACCTGCCGAAAATAGACCGTGTAATCTCCTACACGGACCTCTTTACATTTTAGATCCTGAGTGCAGCGAGGAACGCGCATTGCGGGTTTTACAATGGTGTTTGTTTGAGATAGTTGCGCTTGAGTGCGAAAAAAACGTACTGTTTTACGACTTCGTTATTTTAATTTAACGACGGCGTTTTTTACCGGAGAAATAGTTTTCTAGAAGCACAATTACTGGTAGAAAAGTTGCCCACAGGAAAAAAGCAGGCCGTGATATTTTTACCTAATACCTACGTCTCTTACATTTTCCCGTTTTTCGCATTAAATGAGAAAAATCTCGGTAAAGTAGCTCCCTTCATTGATTTCCTTTCAGAAAACGTGCTACGTGTAAATATCGGAGCCAGTTCTTATTTCATTGGTAGTAAAGTTGTCCGCAGAAAAAAACAATACACATTTTTCCAAAACTATAAGTTTCTTCGCTCCGCTCAGAATCTTAAACATTTATCCGGACAAAAGTGATTTCGGGTGTCAAGTCCGTTCGTCTGTATATAATATATAAAGATTTTAATTATCGAGTTTCGTGCCGTAGTGCATTTTAATTATAATACGAATATCGTGTTTTATTTTCTTTTTCACGGAAAATCTGAATTTTTATTATTATAATTATAATTATTATTTTTTTTTTTTTTTTTTTATCATTTTCATTTAAGTGTTAATTATACTGCGTAAACTCTTCTGTAGTAATAATAACAACAATATAAAAATTAATCTGAATTTAATTAGCGTTGTTTTATCCGACTGCCGGAGGAGGGTAGTGTTTTTAATATACATTTTTTCTTTTCTTTTCTATAAGATATAGTTTAATTAAAAAATATTTCGGTCATGTGGAATCACGCCGGGAGATCGAGAACGACAGATAAAAGAACGGCCGGAACGGCGCAGCGGCAGATAAGGCAAACGCGGCAGAGGGACGCAAAACTATTGGGCGAAAAAATAAGCTATCCAAGGATAATAGGGGCGGATGCAGCCACTGTTATTGGTAATTTAACGTACATCTGTAAGCAACTATTGCCAACGAAAAAACGATTCAGAACGGTTCAGTTGATAGTGATGCTCTGTCAACAATATACACGTCAAGTTGTGGTAAAATAGTTAAATCGGCATTGTATATTTTTTTTTAATAATATTTGTTTAATATTGTAACACATTTTCCTGCATTTTTCACGGTTTTCCTATGTTTTTTCCCGTGTTTTCCCCCTTTATTGGGAAAACTCCTGGGACAATCAAAAAATAACCTTTCCGAGTTACCACGGAGATAATATTTCCTTTCAGAAAAAATACATCTAATCAAAATTTCTTAAAGAAAAGTTTGCACAACGAATCGAGCAGTATTTTGAGATTGAAATAGTCCGAGTGAGCGATAACTTGGGTCCTAAGTACATCCAAAATGCATTTATTTTTTCCTTGGTTAAGTAAAAGGGGGACAAAAATGCTGACAATTTTAATTTGAAACCCATGATTGAACTCTTTTAACCCTAGGATGAAAATATAACAGATACGACAAACATACTTTAAAGAAGACAATATTTAGTTATTTAACATAACATATGATGTCCTCTTAATTCTGATTTCACCATCGTTCTTAAATCAACAATATACATATGTTCAATGAAAAAAAATAATTCTACATTAAACTAAAATTTTATTTTTTTCACCACAAAGTTAGACTTCTTGAACCTCCCGTTTAATTCCCGAGAATTCCCGTTAAATTTAACAATTTTACCACAGAGTACCTACGGAATTAAAATTACGTACAAAACTTGAAAAATTTCTAAATATCTAAGCAAGATTTCCGGTAGAATATCTGTATGCATTATAAAAAATTTAAAAAAATAAACATCTTAATAAAACCAATACATTCTTCGCTACATTTGGAATCTAACACTTATTTATATATATAAAAAAAAAAAGACGCCTCAGGATAATGGGGACGGGTGCAGCTACTGTTACAGATGATTTAATGTATACCTGTAAACAGTGGTAGACTATTGTTGACGAAAAAACGATTCTGAGCGGTTCAATTGATAGTGTAGTAAAACAGTTAAATAGGATTTATATATTTTCTAAAACAATATTTGCTTGGTGTTCTACCGATTTCCCCGGTTCTCCCTGCGTTCCAACCCCGGATTTTCGCATATAAAGGGGGAATCTCCCGGGAATATCGAAAAGCGACCTAGCCGACCGACCTCTCCGCGGCGATTGTCTTTCGAAAAACGCGCGGCTCGCCCGAGCATGTCTTCCCGGTAGAAACGTCGCGCGCGGATTTCCGCGGAACCGCACGCTTCTTCGCCTCCCCCCCCAACGGAATCCGAAAATCGCCTTGCGACGTGTGCGACGAGAGTGGACGAAAAGAGCGGCGAGAGAACGCATTTCGCCAGAGACGCACACGCGTGCGTACACGGTGGTGCCGTATAGGAGCTTTTCGTCGACGCACGTGCGTTTGAACGGCCATTTTCGATCCTCGCGCCTTTTTCGAGAGACGCTCTCGGTTTTCGCGCGCCACGACGGCGGTATTTTCGAAATCGCGGAGCGGACCTTTACCCCCCCCCCCCGTCTCCCGATCATTTTTCTTTTTCCTCGGAATCGCATATTTATCCGCGCGCGTTTCAATCGCGGCGCCGTTATTCAGACGGTTTTCGAATCGCACTGCGGATCGTAAACGTCAGACGTTTCCCGCGGCGTGCGCTGTTAACGACGTAAACGTGAAACGCTCTCGGTCTCGGAACCGCAATGTTCGTCCGAAATTCAATATTCCGCGACGGTAATTATCGTCTCGCGCGCAGAATATACCGCGTGCGCCGCGCACGATAAAACAGAGGGAGATTATCGTTTTCAACGTACTGGTCGGGCACGCCTAATCGGATTGAAAAATAATAACAACAATAACAACGAAAACAAATATCTTCTCGCGTTTGTTTGTTTTTGTTTTTTTTATTTTAACGTGCTAACGTGCAGTGTGCGTACACGAGCGTGATTGATAAAACACTCGCCCCGCATTACTACGACGTTGTGGAAAAAATCGGCGCGAAAACAAAACCGTCGTAATAATATACCGTCGTGTTTTACGTTACGGGAAAAATAAATCAAACGACGCGAATATCGATTGTGACGGTTGATTACGGTATATTAGGGGTATTCGACAAAAAACAAAAAGTAACAAAAAAAAAGAAAAAAAGAAAAAGAAACCATAAGCGGACGTTTGAAATCAATCCGCCCGCGCCGCGGTACCTGTACAGAATAAGAATACAGTGCACCCCAGCCCACTTCGACATCGCATTAATATTCCGCCGTCAAACGAAATCCTTACGGTCACAGCCGTTAATGCAGAACACCACGGTTATCGACGATATTGTTATTGTGCGGGGCGGGGGAAAAAAAAAACCGTAAAATATTACACAACGTGCGATCCGTTTTGGGCGGGTACACGCTCGTCGATATTTTTTTTTTTTTTTAGGAGTCCGTTTTACATACCGTTAAATGTCGAGAAACGGCCCGAGTCGAACGTTCAGTTTCGGTTGTTTCGCGCAGTGCCCCCCTCAGCCCGTCGCCAGATATTCCACTTTTAAGTTCGGGTCGGGCGACCAGAGTACATAGTGGGTGCCGGTTAAAATAACGTAAAATGCAAAATCGTAGAACATTATGCGTTTCTTATATATCCAATCAAATAAAACAAAACCCCGAAAAAAAATTGCTTACGAAAAACCGATTCTGAGTGAAGTTCAGTTGATAGTGATGCTTTGTCAAAAATTTATATGCCACATTATAGTAAAATAATTAAGTAGGTTTTATATATTTTTTTGAATAATATTTGTTTAATGTTGTACCGGTTTCCACGGTTTTCCATATTTTTTCCAGTCCTTCACATCTTTAAAGTACCTCTACGGTGAAATTTCCTTTTAGAAAAATTGCTATCATTAAAAGTCGGAGTTAAATTTCTGGTAGAAAAGTTGTCCACGGGAAAAAAAGAAGGCCATAATATTTTTAACCAATACCTATATTTCTTACATTTTGCCGTTTCCCCTAGGTTTTTTCGATTTTTCAAATTTGTTGAGAAAACTCTTGATAGAATCGAAAAATGGCTAATGGAAAGTACGCGCAAAAGTACTTTGGCGTACCATATAATAAATACAGCTGTACGCGTTTGACAAGAGCGTTAGGTCGATCTAATTTTAAAACAAACGCCACGAAATTGGTCCGACTGGACGTAAATTTGCCGTGTTGCATGTTTTGTACAAGACAGAGGCGGCACATGCGGGTATATCACGCGGTATTGTGCATTAATAACGCGTATTATTATTCGCAGCCTCACTGGGGTTTTTTTTTTTTAAATACTTGAATCGAAAATTAGTCTGCACTAGTTATCTGTAAATCTGTGCGACTTGTTCGTCACACGAACGAGTTTGTAAAGAACAAGCTCGTTCGTATTACGCGCGAATTTACGAGATGGCAAATAGTGTAGGTACCCGTTGAAAATAAAAAAAAATATATAAAGGTCTTTAATGAAATTAAAAAATGTTATCGAATTAAAAACGGACATGAAAAAAACCGGTCTTTTTCATTTGTGTATATTATTGACACGCGTACGTCATACAGCTTTCGTTAGTTAGCTATCCTTTCATTCTGTATATACGAAAAACCGAAATACACCGTCATCAGGTGCTTAATTATTCTCGTAAACACGAACACAGTATACGACTACTATTTATACACGCACGCATACGCGCAAACATGTATATTTTATAATAATAATAATAATCTCTCTTTCATTCATCGAATACAATATAACAGTATATGTGTGCGTACGCGCGGTACACATGCATGCAGACAAACGATGAAATATTTCAGTAAATCACGTGACTCCATGTCATGTAAATCCAACGAAAGAAATAATAACTGCAATGCCACAGGTTCGGATCAGTTCAAATTCTGTTCTAACATAATTCGGTAATTCATAATTTCCGAAGAAAAAAAAAAAAAAAAAAACAAAACACCACCTACTGGCAGGCTAATTTTTACTTTCCTACTACGGTAGACATTATTTATTTATTCGATTCTCGTGTAGACTCCGCGGATGCTACTACGATTCCGTTACGATGACGTATGTGTTCGTTTTCTGTACGCGAACAACTTTTCGGCCGAAAATACAAACGCGTGACTTAGCGCGCGTGTCTTCTTGCCGGAAAAAAAAAAAAAAATTAGCGCGACATAAGGTATTCTGATTTATCCGAGACAATTATAAGAGATGACCGACGCCCGGAAATCAGCGAAAATGTCCGGGGAGGGGGGGGATGGAGGGAAATAATATCGGATCAAAAAAGGACCGCGACAGAGTGCGGCGGTTCTCTCGGTAGTGACGGTTTCGGTCGGACGGAGATTTCCGGCGGAAAAAACGTTGACCGACAAATTAAAATTGAAAACACACACCGTAGCGATACACAGTTTACCGAGTTATCGTTTATCGTTTTGACATAATAAAATATCGAAATCGGGGCTAGGTAAGTTCCCCTCACGAAACATAGCTGATAAGCGGATTCACGTGTACCTAAGTTCAGACACAAAAAAAAAAAAAAAAAAACAATACACCCGCACGTAAGTTACGGCACGAACAGAAATAATAATTATTATATAGAATCATTTTCGCCATGACAATGGAATGTACATACGTTTTCCTGGTTTTTCGCATTCGATGAGAAAACTTCCGAGAAAATCGAAAAACTACCTCCTTAAAGTACCTCCCCGCATCGATTTCGTTTCAGAAAAAATGTTACGTTTGAAAATCGGAACAAGATCTCTGATAGAAAAGTTCATCTTTGTAAAAACATAAGCTCTTTTGTTTCACTCAGAATCTGAAATCATCCAGATTTCGATGTTCGACATTAAATTATCATATAATGTATTATATTATCCTAAATATCGAATCCCTAAAAACCATTTTATTGTCTGTATGTCCACCTATTTTCGAATCGTCCGGTATTGGGGAAATTGCATTCACCCGTTCCGCGTATTTTAACGTACTCCGCGAATACAATATTCGGTGAATTTTTAATAATCGTAAATGTGTTTTTCGAGAAAATAAAAAAAGGAAAAATTTTAGTAAAACAGCCAATGCATATAGATTCTTCGCCGTATACACGTTCGGAATCGAATATAATATTTCATTATTAACATAAACTCGGATAAAAAAAAAAAATATATTCATATTGTGTATTATACGCTGAGGAGTAAAAAAAAAAAAAAAATCATCAAAATTTCAATAGCTACGAGGTACTTATGTTATTAATATTATAGTATTAAACGATTTCTCGGATTTGCCGATAAATAAATCTGATTTTGTGCGATGGATTCATTAAAAAACATTTTCCCCGGGCGCGTTAACATTACGAGCACATTCGAAGTTTTTTTGTGTACCCATATAAAATATTATATTATATACGAGCGCGGAAAATATTGTTTGTGTACGTCTGCGAAAAATTGTTTTCCGGAAAAAGTAATGGGTATTTTTAAATTACTCGCGAATAAAGAGCGCGCAAGAGAGAAATCTTTTTTTTTTTTTTTTTATATACAAGTACCTACATCATACAAAAAAAAAAAAAAAAAAAATGAATTTCTGAAAAAAGGTAATTTAATGCGAATCGCGCAAACACACACGTCGTCGGGAATAACGTGTTTTTCGCGCAACGTTTTGTGGAAATAAAATTTTCTCGGACAATATTAATTGAAAACGATCGAAAACGCATTTGTGTATACGTTTATATTCATTTAATAATATCGTGTAGTAGGTATTTATACACGCGTTTTTTACATTATTCCGTCGGGTAGTCACGACCCACTGCAGCATACACAAATTCGCATCGATTTGGAAATTGACATCCGGGACGCATTGTAATAATATCGATCGGGCGAGGGAGGGTTCCGGAATAATAGATACGAGAATTAATGGTCGCTGATGTTATTTCGGGAACCGAAAATCCCGGTATTCTTTAGGCGACACCACTTGCAGCAATTTTTCGTTTTTTGGCAAATAATATTTATAATATTGTTTCGGAACCCGGATCGCCGGACGAAAACAAAAAATATTTGACTTAACGAAAATGAGAGAGTGAGAGAGTGTGAGAGAAATGGAATACCCGAATAAGTGAAACAAAGCGAAAAAGATAACGGGGACGAGGACATTTTATCAATACATTCACGCTGGAAACTATATACTTGTTTTTATCTTGACCAAAAATAAAGACATTCGAGATCACACCGCCGTGTCGATATTAATAACGAATGAAAAATTATTTTAAACACACTAAATTACAAACGATGAAATTCCGCGTGTTTCGATAACGCGAAAGTCGTATTTTTATTATACTCGTGTATCGGTATTCTTTTCGGCGATACGAAAGTAAACAGGTTACTCACCCGAGTACATTTGTTTTTTTTTTCTAAATAAAATAGCGATCGCGTGTGTTAAAATATTGTAATCGGTATCGATAACGTCGCCGGTGTCCGGCAAAAACTCACCGAGTCGTTTTATTTTTCGTGTGTTTTCGCGCGCGATTTTTCTACCGGAAATCTGGCTCCAATCGAAAACTTCGCACGGTTACTCTCTCGTGGCGTTTTCCATTTATTCGTCGGGTAGGCGATTTTTTTTCCCTCGCAATTGAGTTTCATCGATAACACGGTTCGGGTAAAATTCGCTAAAATCGATACGCGATTACGATACGATAACGGTATTGTTACGTGTGCGCGGCTTTACCGCGACAAAAAACAAAAAAAAAAAAAAAAGCGACAACGAAACCGTTATAATAAATGCAAATTTCTGAGGTGGGAGGGGGGGGGGTGGTAAAACGAAAAAAAAAATAAATAAACGTTTGTATAACAATAACAATAATAATAACCGTGATATTATATACTTCGCGTCGCCGTTCAGAGTCCGGGGCTGCGCGCGAGAGGGAATTAAAAACGACGCGATAATTGCCACTCTCGATGTTTGCGTAGTGCATTGGTCGTTTTAACTTCGGACGTGAGCACGGGATTTATGATTGCGGAAAATCCGGAAGGCGCGCGGAGAATAAACGCGGGGACGCCCCGACAATCGGGCGCGCCGGCGTGAGCGCGTTCGAAATAATCCCGAAACGAATGTTTCGTATCGTATGCCCACGCGCGCGCACACACGCACACGCGCGCGTATATTTTAATAATATTCAAATTACTATAAGTTTTTCTCCGACACCGAGAGACACCTCGTTATCGTTCCGCGCCGTGACCCGGCCGGCAGGCGTACAATTACAAAGGATTATTCAGTTTTACGGTTAACGGACGAATCGGGTTATCTTGTTTTTGTAATTTTATGAATACACGCAAGTGTGGAACATTTAATGTTCCGATTGTGAAAACGTTATTTTGCATATTTAATTTTCAAGGTGAATATGTTTGGACTTTGTAAGTCATATTTTCCTTTTTAGTTCATTTTCCTGTATTTTTAATCGAGTTCCATCAATTAACATCTTTAAACCCTTTTTTTTTTTTTTTTGTTTACGCAGAATGAATACGCGTTAAATTTATATTTAATTTTAATTTTAAGCTTTATACTTGTTAGTTAAAAAAAAAAAAAAAAAATTCGATAAAATAAGCTAATATTGCTTTGATTAGTTATTTATAGGATCGCGATAGATCAATTTCTGTGATATCAGTATTATCAAAATAAATATGAATATTAAATTAATAACCATTTTAAGAGCATTTGTTGACATTGTGTTTATTTTTCGTGCATATTTCGCGTATTTTTAAGATTTTTCATTGCATTAAATTCACGGCCCTATTCATAATATATTCATAATAATAATAATAATAATATATTTGTTTACACGACCATAAAAATACAAATCGAAAACAATTTGAGTTGTTTAAATATAAAATTAAATCTAGTTAACTAAAAAATGTAACTCTTTTGTATTTCTCAAGTCAACACTTTTAACTTATTAAAAAGTTAAATTATCTTAACTTCAACTCATTAACTCATTAACGCCCAGTCGTGATTTATACGTTATTATGTTAATAATAAAAGATTTGATCTTGTGCGCGAAACTGTATACGAACGAAATTTATATATTATCGATTCCTGGTGTATAGAGAAGGCGCTATTGGTTTTTGTGAGATGCGTGGGCGGTTTTATTTTCACGGATAATGTTCTCCGCGGTTAATACTTTTGCGGTAAGTAAAAACGGTCGAAATCAATTCACGGCGTATAACTATCAAAAGATACGAATTATCCATGGAACTCATTATCTAAAAAAAAAAAAAAGATAGTGGCTTTCACGAAACAGTGTGCCTCAAATAAAATCAAAAAAAAAAACAACAAATGGCGGCGGTATGGCGGTTTTATTTTTGTTGATTACCTATAGTATACCGTGCGGGCTACAAAGGGGTAAAAACATGACCGGCCTACCAGTTTACCGAGCTACACACTCGTAATCGGTTTTTTTTTTTTTTTTTTCTTGACGTAATGATTTATCGTCGCTTTCTGCAGTAAATAAAACGTTAAATTATCCTATGAAAAATAATACCTTACAGACTTCCGACCGCCCACAACTTTGGCCTAGGCAGCGCGTGAAGTGAGTGTGTCCGGTTTTGTCAGTATATTTTTCCGTACGCGCTGCAGAGAGCGTTCGGTTATTATTATTAACAAAAAACGTTTGGTAATTGCGAAACGTTTATACCGATCGTTTTTTCATACAAGCCTCGTTACGTTTAATAATTATATTTTTCGAGTGCGGGACGTTTCGTCGTCCGGTAGTTATTATCCGCGAGTGCGTTTCAGTTTCGTGGTCGTGCGGTTGACGAGCGGAGCCGTAGGACGAACGATTATAATAAAATTGTACCAATGAGTCGAATCATCTTCTGCAGACGCGTACGCGTGATGGGGTCGCCGGAACAGTTTTGAGGACGGGCTACATTGTTAATTAAAACGTAATTTCAGGAAAAGGTCAATTAGTTCGTAATTGACAGTGGGCCCCGATAGGATTCCGTCGCCGAACCCGAGCGAAAACATTTTCCCACCGCATTCGACCGCATCACGATGTGCGGGCGTTTTTTTTTTTTTTTTTTTTTTAATTTTTTTATTTTACAAAACAAAAAAAAAAAAAACCCTAACCGAACCGAACAAAACCATAAAGTAGGAATACTCGAGTGTTCGACGGCACACATTATATAAAAAAAGATACGGTATTTAGTACGGACCCTACGAATGATTTTTTTTTTTTTTTTGTTTTAATCATTATATTATCAGTATACGCGTGTTTTAAATGCCTCTCGAGTTTAACCGTTAACGACTTTATAGGACATTGGTACGAACGTGTTTTTTCTGTTTTTGTCCAGTAACGCAATATAAGTGAAGGCCGTAGTAAAAATTGTTGTCTCTCTATACGACGCGTAATTGGTCCCTTTGTCTTACACCCCAGAGAATCGCAATAGCGGACACGCGGAATACCATTGTTGTTATATATATACGTATGTTATGCACGCTAGACAAACAGAGAAAAGACCACTGTCAGTGACTCTGGGGGCCCCCAAAGTGTTAAAATAATGTCCGCGGACAGCGATTTCAACTGCGCGGGTATAGGCCGGCAGACTTTCCACGTGCGATTGAATGTCCATATAGGTTGAAACACGGACGAAAATCGTCAAAAACGGACGAAAATCGTCAAAAAACGAGTGTATTTTTTTGCTCTATTAATTATCGTTTTCAAATGCTAAATAGTTTTTTTTTTTTTCATAGCCATTAATCCTTCACGAAAATATTTTAATTTTAACAATAGGCTTAGTAGTTTTACCGGTAGAACTGTTAGTAATATATAGGTATAATTATTATAATACCTGGCGTACACCACTGTTATAGGTTTCAAAAGGATACGACCGTGACCACCGCGTACCCCTCGTTACGCCACTGAAACTAAAACGTGTAATAATAACGCAGACATTTCTTTTCGATAGCACACGCGTTAATTAGCACCGCATTTTTTTTTTCTTTTGTAAATCCGGACATGCTTTACACACCGTACACGCCGTACACGCCGTACGGGCATAGGCGAAGATTGGACACCGCTTCTTCTTGCGAGGGAGGATTACACAAAGCGTCTATTATAGGTATCCGAAAATTTTAGGTTTGGGGTGGGAACGGATTTCGGGCGATTTAACCGGACGAGACTCGTAAAGCCGAAAAAGTTTCTCGCCGCGCGCACAATCTAAACAATCCGAAACGTAATGATCCTCGATGGCGCACGGGTCCTACGGCGATTATAACAACGGCGTAACAAAAGGGAAAACTCTTAAATATATCGAACGGAACAAAAAATTATTAAAGGCGACGAGCGGGCGCGTTTCGCGCGGAACGAAATTTTCGCGGCCGCGGTTCGCGTAAGTCACGACGAAATCAATTATTTTTGGTCTCGCGCGCGCGAATCGGCCGTGAACGCGACAATATTCTTCCATTATGTTTTTTCGATTATTATTGTTATTATGTGTATGAAAAAAAAAAAAAAATAATAAACGTACACCGATATTATTATTATACAGACCGCGACGAATATCGTAAAACGCTTAGAGTGCGGTCTCGTGCGCGCGGGGTTTATAATATCGTATAACGCGAGTCCGTTTAATTTATTTTTTTGTATTTTTTTTTTTTTTGCGCGCGGCCCACCCCGGTCTCACCGCGAAATGCTTTTAACGTTTTCGAGTTTTAAAAATCCTCCCCCCCCTCGTCCGTTGCCACCGCCTTCGCCCCGTATTCGCGGTTAAAAAAACTAAATTAAGCTATAGTGTATACGCGCAAGTGGCGGAGCAGAGAGAGAATAATAATAATATTTTCCCGTTGCCGGCATCAGAGGACCAGAAACGCGTAAAAAAAAAAAAAATAAAAAAAAAAAAAAAAAAAAAAAAAAAAAAAAAAAAGGTTTGTCGAGCGGTTTAGAGAGAGAGAAAACCCGAGAAAAACGCTCGGGTTATTTTTCTGTTTCTGGTTTTTTTTATTTTTTTTTTTTTTATTTTAGGCTAATGGGTCGCGCCTATATTATACCGTCGTGTACCCGGGAGGTGTGCGGGCGGCAGAACCGGCAAAAGGAGGGGGTGTGAGGGGGAAGACACGAGACCGAGGGGGTCGAGTGTTTTCGTCGGGTTGCCCGGGGAATGGCGGGCGCGCGCGCGCGCCCGCGTGCACGCACACACACACACACACACACACACACACACACACACACACATACACACACACACGAAACTCGACCGGCCGTTCCGGCGAGAAGACCGCGGGGTTAGCGCGACGATGGAAATTTGGAAATTTCGACCCGGGCCACCGAAACGCGGTTAGCGGTTACCATAGATATATAGCGTAAATATACACGTATACGCACGTCACGTTTATACAATATAATATGTATATGCGTGTATGTGTGTAACGAACCGCTTGGCTAAACAAGAATATCGCCTCCGCGATCCCGCGACGAACACGTTTTTCACATTAAAAACCCGCGCTCTCTCGCACGCGCTCTGTCTGTCTGTCTCTCTCTCTCTCTCTCTATACCCCTTTACCGCGGCGCGTTTCGTACAAAATACAAATATACACACATATATTATACGTGCACGCTTACACATACACACACACACATGCATATATGCGCATAATATATAAACACACACAAAACCGGACACCGTACATCCATCATCCATCAACCGCGCGCGCGTAATAATATTATTCGTGTACAGCGCTCCGCACGATCACTCTCTCTCTCTCTCTCTCTCTCTCTCTCTCTGCCTCCCTCTCCCGACGAGGTTTTTTCGTTCTTCGCATTACGTTTTCATATTTTCGGCATACGCCTAACGCGCTCTTATACGGTCAATAAAGAAAAAAAAAATACTCGTAGACCACCGCGACGCGGTAAAATACGAGGGACCCGGGAAAACAGTGTGGCGGTGTGGTAAGTTGCACGGGGTAAGTTCTCGCTGGTAATGTCCGATATTCTAACACGACAGCCGTGAGTATTTGTTTACCGGTGTATCGCATTCGGGGTCACCAGCCCGGCACATAGTCACACGTACATACGGACAACTGTGAAACGCCGTATCCCTATACAGTTACATACGTATTTTAACTACGCGCTTCTAACTGCTCATTTGTCTATGTAAGCAGTTGTCCTAGGGTAATGGGGACGGGTGCAGCCGCTGTTACGGGCGGGAAGTCGGGAAGGCGGGATATCTCGAGGTTAGCCGCGTTCTTTGTTCAAAAGTGCCCATGTAATATGTCATATTGTGATAAAATACGGAGTTACACACGCATTAAACATTTTCTTCGGCAATATTTGTTTAACGATAAAACGATTAAGTAAAAACAAAATAGTTAAAACGGTTAATACTCATAAATAAATAAAATAAATAAATATATAAACAAAAAATTTACATACATAATAATAAAACAATTAAACGAACGAATGCGTCGCCTGGAGTATTATTATAAGTGTATTTATGCGACCGGTTTCGATGTAATCGTTCGCCATCAGGTATATCACAGTCAAAATTTATAATTGTATTAATATTAATATTGTACCGTGTAAATATATTTGTTTAATTTTTTTTTTTTTTTTGTTCTATATCAATTCGCGTTTTACATTTTAACTGTGATATCGCTGATGACGAATTTTTTATTCGAAACCGGTCGTATAATACACTTATCATAATACTCCAAGCGACGCATTCATTCGTTTATTTATTTTTTATTTTTTTGCGTAAATTTTTTATCTACATATTAATTTATTATTTTTATTTACTTTGTTTATTTGATATTGCGTCTACTTTCCCGTTCTCTCGGTTTTTCCGTGTGTTTTTTCCCCGGTTTTCACCATTCGTCGGGAAAACCGAAAAACCGACTCCCTAAAGTACCTCCCCGGACAGTTATCCTTTTAGGAAACGCGCGGTCGTCGTAAAACGGAGTGAAATCGCCGGTAGAAAGAAATAGTTGTTCGCTGATAACATAACGAAAATAATCACAATAAACATCATACCGACACGCGTTTCTCGGTGCACCCAGAATCAAAAATAACACGGGCCATCGGGCGACGACCGAAAAACGCCACGTGATTTCGGCGCGCGGACGCACCGCGACGCGACAATAATATTTGTCCGCCGCGCGGAGTTCGACGCCGATTCCGTTATTATTGCGGCGCTTGCCGTACGCTATGTGGTACATTGTTATTACGAGTATATCGACGGCCGCAGAGAGGAAATAAAAATCATTGTGTGGCGATGTTTGTTTATTTTTTTATTATTATTATTATTTTTTTTTGTCAATGGCGCGCGTGTACTTATAATAATGCGTGCGCACTCGCTCGCGTTTCGTGACCGCGGGGTCGGCCATTCATAATAATAATATTATAACGCAGACAATTGATGCAATACGTATGTATTTTAATAATACAGTCGTCGTCGTCGTCGTCGTCGGTAAAGTGAATGACGAATCGAACGAAATACCGTACAATAATAGTATACAATAATATTATAACAACACGGGCGAACAAACGAACCGAAACGGCGCTTTCGATCGAATCATCGAAACTAATACGAAATTAATATCGCGCCCGGAAAACAATTAAAACATACAGGGCGATTATTGTTCCCGGTGTGTTTTTTTTTTTTGTCGCGATCAAATGCGATTTTATCGAAAGATTTCGAGAGATTTTTATCCCCCCCCTCCCCCACCCGAACGTAATTTGGAATCGTTTCATTTTTTTATTTTATACACCGTTTTCCATTATTATCGTCGGCTGTTCCTACACAGGTACGTGTCTTAAATGCCCGTTGACTTTTATGATTTTCAAACGATAACTCCGTAACTCAGCGCATTTTCGGAGGCGGATATAGATCATTGAAGAACGTAATAAATTTCGTGTCCAATTTTAGACGTTGACCTGTTTTTTTTTATACTCTTCCGGTCTACAATTTAAACTGTTACTCGCATTAGGGGAACGTCGCGTTCCTTTAGTAAATTAAAATTAATCAAAACGTACATAGTATCAAATATAACCCAAGAATAATTGACCGACTCAGGAATATTATCATTTGAGAATATAATAACAGACAATATCGATTTTGAAGACGATATAGACGATTGTTAATTTTTTTCTACCAGCAAAATTGCTGTCTACAGAAAAACAAAGGCCATAATATTTTTTTACTTATACTTGCATTCCGTATATTTTCCATTTTTCTGATATTTTATCCCGGTTTTTCCCAGATACTAACCATTTGAAAAATCAATAAATAATATCTTTAAATTATCATGGAGATAAAATTTCCTTTCAGAAAAAAACTTACACTTGATATACAGGAGCGAGATTTCTGATAGAAAAGTTTTCACAAAAAATTGAGGGATATTTTGCAATTAGAATAGTCCAAGCGAGTGATTCCTTAGGTCTCTAGGTAGGTAAATCCAATATGCATTTGTTTTTTCATGTTTAGGTAAAAGGGGAAAAAAATACAAACGAATTTGTTAGATTTAGATCACAATAAACATTCTTTAAAAAAGACGATTTATAGTTATTTAACAAGACATATAATATCCGGATAATATCAGAACTTCATAAAGCTATAATTTTGAAACTTCAGTCCGCTCAATTCTGATTTCACAATCGTTCTTGAATTGGCAATATACAAAAAAAAAAAATTACGTTTAAATTAGAGTTTTTAAACATAAATTTTTTACCCAAAACGATTTTCGTCAAAATTTACTAATAAAATTGCTTAATAAAAGAAAAAAATACTACATTAAAACTTAAATTTTTGTTTTTTTCACCACAAAGTAACACAGTGTTCTCTTAGGCGCAATGAAACGATATAAAAAACAAAGTCGTCCTAGCGTAATGTAGACGGGTTATAGCCGCCATTATAGGTAATTCAATTTGTATCTGTAAGCAACGATAAACCATTGCTAACGAAAAAGACCTTCTTGGCTCAGTTGGCTTTCCGGGGTCCGGAGCCCGCGGGATCCTACACGGACCGTTAATCCTGGCCCGCTGATCTACACGGCATATTCATTGGTAATAATAATTCATTGATCGAGGCGGAACAAATATCGTAGGTACTCGGGGATCGTATCGTATGACGAGTGGCGCTGTAATAGTCGGCCGGGAGAAAAACGAAAAACGAAAAACGAAAAAACATTTACGTAATTTACATTCGCGTCGTAAATTATATAACTATAATACAATGTAGGTGTATATATAGTATTGCAAAGCACCTAAAAACCGTGTGTACTGTGTATATATATAAATATTTGCGCGCTGCTTTCCTGAGATTAAATTTTCGTAATTAATTCCGTTCTCAACGGAAGACAAATTCATTATTCCGGTAGTAGGTCTTTTGATATTGTTATGCAAATCCCGGCCCGCAGTAGTAGTAGCGGCGGCGGCGGCGGCGGCAAAGGATTCGCGACCGAATAATACAGCGAACGGGAAAAATATACAACGCCGGGGACCTTTTTATTTTATTTTTTATTTATACGTCGACAATATAAAGTCGGCATTGCGTAATAATAATAATAATAATAATAACGTAACGTATAATATATTATTGTAACTCTCCGCGAATGTTCGGCCGTGTCGTCGGGGTCGACCGAATGAAAAAAAAAAAGAAAAAAGAAAAAACAATCAAAAAAATCCGCTCGGCGAACCTATTATTTTCCTCTACGCGAATACCGCAATATTATACTGCGCGAGCAGATATGTGTACATTTCTCGACGTTTACGTATATTGTCGACACGAAAAACACGATTTTCCGGGGGAACTCCGAGAAAACACTTACGAGCACTGTAATAATGTTCGCACAATCGTTTTTTTATACGTTATTATTATTAACGATAATCGGTTTATGATAACAAACGGCTCATGTCGATGGACAAACGTCAAATTTCCGTTCGGTTAAGCCGATTTCGTGCCGCGCGTCTCAGTATCGGAATAAATCTACCTACGTTCAAATCAGAAGGTGAAAACGTATTATCGTCTGTGTTTCGAATTTTTCGTTCATTTTTTAATTTTTAAGCGAGCACCTATATGTGAAATGTAACAATTTAAAAAAAAAATCGTCGTGTCTCACTTAGAAATACATGGAAAAAAACCACTACAACGTTCTTACCGTTGCGTTCGATAATTTGGTCGATTCTCTTATGTTTAACGAACTAACAGCACAACATCGTTACGTAAAAGTTGACATAATCGAATTTTCAACATTATCCGTCACATATAAATTATAATGTAAGATGCCATATCCGCGTGTGGGTAACAAAAATATGATGGTATCATTATATTTTTTTTACACTTTTAGCGGATCCGTCGGAAACAAAATTCGATTTGAATCTGGTACGCATATTGTAATTGGGGGAACAGAAATCTACACCTTCCGCCAATCACTGTGCAATTATTTGTCTCGGAAATGTTGCGAAAACGTTCTTTTGAAACACGCAGCATCACAAAGTGTGTTCCATTTAAGTACGTTTAACATCCCTGTGACTGTATTTCGGCCGCAACAACGTCTTTCACAAAACATCTTTTAAACGTCACTTTTCAACATCCTTTCGTCCTTACTTAATCAGGTACGTTTTAGAGATGTTTGTTTCTAACATACCATGAACCGCGAAATCGTGTTTATAAAACAAAACATTGAATACTGTTGCTGGCATTGACCGACCTGAACGCGGGTAGATCTATATTCCGATTGACCTATGGTAAAATTAATTAAATATTATATATTATGTTACGGGCATACAATTTGGCCATTTTCTGCAATGCCCGGTCGTATTATTGAATGCCGGGCGTTACGTGCAATGCCCATCGTATACAGGGCAACGTACACTTATTATATACACTATAATATTTACTTATAACTTATTTTAGATATTCTCGTATACTGTTTTATTAATGATAAATAAAAAAAAACCCTTCGTACTCCAACGGTTATTATATGATGGTATCGTCAATTCACACATTTCACTGTGCTATATTAGTACCAATATGTGTTTAATTGTTGAAACAACAATTTCCCTAATTAACCTGACTCCCCCACCACAACCCGAGAACTAGACGAATGTCCACCGCTGCCTTTAATAGGTAATAACCCGTGCGATGTTCCGTATGAAACACAAAACGTGTAGCGCAAAGATGTTAGGCTATATGAAATGTTTAGTGGGAATGAAAGTCGCAATTTCATGACGGCCACCGGCCACCAGGTTACTGGGTTAATGGTTCTCTCAAAAAACAAAGTAGAATATTCAGCTCATTCAACGGAATCGAAAAATCCCGGTTAATACATAAACACTGACGGCATAATTAATAAATTCGTTTAAAAAAAAAAAAAAAAAGACGCCCTAGTATAATGAGAACGGATGCAGCCACTGTTATAGGTAATTTAATGTATACCTGTAAGCAACCATAAACCATTGCTAACGAGAAAACGATTCTGAGCGTAGTTCAGTTGATAATGATGCTTTGTCAGCAATATATATATATACCATTTTATTGTAAAGTAATTAAATAAGCTTTTTGTTATATTTATTTAATAATATTTGTTTACTGTTGTACCGATTTTCCAGGTTTTTCAACGTTTTTCACGGTTTTCCCGTGGTTTTTCTGGTTTTTTACATTTTCTGGGAAAACTCTTGGGAGAATCGAAAAATGACCTCCTTCCTATACCGATTTCCTTTCAGAAAAAGCGCTACACTTGAAAATCGGTGCGTGATTTCTGGCAGGAAAATTGCGCACGGATAAAAAATAAACATCTTTGTAAAACCATAAGATCCTTCGCTCCACTCAGAATCTAAAACGGTCATAAAGCGGAAAAAACGAAAATTAAAAACGCTTGACAGCCGACTATGTTTATCGCGGTATTATGATAATATATGTACAAATATTCTGTAAATATGCGGGGCGGGGGGCGGGCATGAGAGAAGCTATATGCGCATATTCCATTAAAATCCGGATTATCGCGTAGAATTCCGGCGAAATATCGAAATCGTTTGGTTTTTAAATTGAAAAAAAAAAATAAATAAATAAAATAAGAATACTGTTCGATGACTGTGCGTATGACGTGTCTCCGTGTGTACTCGTGTATACAGTGTATACTTGTGTATCTACGTACATATATATAGATATATGTATGGAAACACGAATGACTTATCGGCAGCGACACTACATACGCGGGCGAGAGAAAAAGAAAAAAAAAAAAAAGGAAGACGTTCGGCCGAAAAATAGAAATCAATCGTCACACACGATCGACTCTTCGAGGGGGAGACAAACGTCGACTTATATATTATATACACGTATATGAGTGTACACCCACATCGTACGATAGTTTAGGGGCTGAGGTCATATTTCGGCGAAACATATTTTATTTTATCATTATTATTATTTTTTGACAAATCGATAAGTGTGTGTGTGTGTGTGTGTGTGTGTATCGCTGCCAGGCGACCTTATGTGTGTTTTGTCGCGGTCGTCGAAAAATAAAAACTGCCAACCGACGACGACGGTGACGCGTATTTCCCTATAGGATTTTGTCTCTGCGACAATATCGCGTCGGCGAATCCGGAACGGCGAATTATCGAAAGCGAGTGAACGTAAACGGCAATAATATCTGCGGGAAAAATTTTCGTTTCGAAAATTTAACAGGCGAAACGGGAAACCGTGAAAAACCGGAACGGCAACGAAACGTTTTGCCGGGTTTTTTCCGTTTCGGTTTTCCGAGACCATATACGATCCATTCGAAACTGCAAATCGCATTTTTTTTTCCCGAGTGTCCCACGGCAATGTTTTCTAAGCGCAAAATTCGTGCCGCATATCAAATAGATAATCGAAAAATGTCACTTTTATTTTGCATTTTTATAGCTTTTTTTGACATTTTAAGTGCATTTTTAGATTTTCGAAGCTGCAGGTCTTTTCATTTTTTTACAAACTTTATAGTGTTATGAGCAAATATGATAAAATGTATTTTGATTTCTTTGTAAAAGAAAAAAAAATATAATATTTCTATTCATAAAATGTATTATAATATATTTACCGGTTGTACCAGAAAATACGATGCCGGCCGCAATAAAGAAAACGACGATATGCTATTTATCAAGTTGTAATTTAGTCGTATTCCGCTATTTGCATGCTGTTGTGTTTGGTAAATTTATACACCTAATAAAAAACTTTTTTTTTTCAACGATTAAATTAATTTCTAGACCATTTCTTAACTTCTTTTTTTTTTCATTCGAGCGCATTAAACTGTATTTTTTTTTTTAAAGTCGTTTTTCTTGTTTATCAGAGCATTTAAATCCACACCCTAGTGATAAATATATCACAATATCGTTGTATTTTCACGAGTATATACGCGTGTCGTCGCGTAATCTCTAAAAACATAATGACCGAATCGAAAAACCTGGGGCGGAAATCAATTTTTCAACCGGGAATCTCGATCCGATCGTCAACTTCAGTGGGTAGTAGTATTTGATCTCGTCGGTAAATTGGAAGAATTTACGCAATAACCAATAGTTTTTGTTATTGTCGATATTGTTTTTTCGTTGAAATTCAGTTAAAAATATGAACCGGAAACGTTTACGAACTCTTAAATTAACCCGTTCTAGACGTGGTAAAGTGTTCAACACATTCGAGAGAGTTTCAAGCTAATTAAAAAAATGTTTATATTTTTTTGTTGTTTGTATACATGAAATCTGTGTATGACGTAGCAGTCATAAGAAGCTATTAACACAAAATGGGTAAAATACGAGCGCAATTTTCATCATCAAGGGGAATTAATAACCTTGACTATAATATAGTATTCTGCGGTAAATGAAGCTCGGAACGACCAGGAAGTGAATTGAAATCATAAAAGAACGAATAATTAACATTAAGCTATACGTTCAGTACATAACGAGATTAACATAACGCAACTGAACAGTTGCTAATAACTCGGCGATGATTTGAAGTCGGTAAACGATAAAATCGCGGAGTTGTGACAAAAAACGTAAATATTATTTCATAAGTTGGAACATTTCTTGTTACAATATTATAATGTGCCCCGCGGACTTGCACGTCACGAATGTTGTATCCGCTTGAGCAGCACCAGGTTTAAAATTCGATTTTTCAGCAGGGAATTTTTTTTCTGTCCTTTATTAGAACGTTTTCTACGTTCTGAAAAACCCAAAAACCAATTACATACGATTATTGCGAAATCCGTGAAAAAAAGTTGTCCCGTGATAACGGGTGCAATCACTGTTTTAGGTGGAAAGTTGAGAAGGTAGGAGACAGGAGGAAATTAAATGTATATCTGTAAGCAACGGTAAACCATTCATAACGAAAAAACGATTCTGAGCGGATTTCAGTACTTAGTGACGCATTGTCAACAATATATTTGTCATATTATGGTAAAATAAATAAACAGGCATTGTATATTGTTTTATTTAATAATATTTTTTTAATATTTTATCATCTTTTCCGTGTTTTTTCCCGGTTCTTTACATATGTGGTAAGGGCACATCGAATAGTTTAATAAAAATAAAATAAAATTACGTCAACTATTTCCCATGCGCAAATCTCGTAATATGAACGAACGTCAAATGTAATTTTAACCGAATTTTTTTATCACGTAGCAGATATTTCTAATCGTACAGGAAGTATTTCATAAATGATTTATAATGGGTAAACGCACGAGTGGTTTTTTTTATTTTTCATTTCTCATTCATTTCTCGATAAAGACGATGGTTTTTTTTCCTCCGAATTCAGGCGTGTAAAATACCGAAATCTCCGAAAATCATAAATTCGGCGCACAGGAGGTTTTTTCGCCTCGACGACGATAAGTCGGTTAAATTATTCGACGAGCGCTATTTTTTCGAGCTTTCATGTCGAATGTAAAAAATATGAATCTCACGTTATTAATATTGTACGTCGTAATATATTTTACACTGCGGCGTGTGTGTGTGTGTGTGTGTGTGTGTTCGCGCGCGAGCGCGTGCGATATTGGCCGACGAATCGGTTTGCAGCATCACGTTTTATCAGGAGCCGTGAATCCGTGCGTGTTTAATATTTTTGCCCCGGGCTTGTGCGCAAATAATATATTTACTTTTTTTTTTTTTTTCGTATTATTATTATTATTGCGCTCGTGAAAACGATTGCGGTGCCGTTCGGGTGCAGTATTATACTAGTCGTATATGAGACGATAAACAGGGCGAGAAAATAAAAAAAAAAAAAAACCGCCCGACAATATATCGGGGAAGAAAATACTTTGCACGCACGCACACACATGTGCAAACGCCTATACAGACAAATTTATTTGCGAGACGCCCCCGCGGCGGCGGATTACGTGGGGGCCGCGTGACACGGCCGATCGCATCACGTTCTCCCGCGGCAGCATTTCGGTTTGACTTTTTTTTTTTTTTTATGACTTTTCGACACCCTCCGGTTTGTGCGCTTACCGAACACCTCGGTACCCGTCCCCTCCTCTACCCATCCCACCGAAAAAACTAAAAAAAAATAATAATAAGTGATTCTCCGCGTAGCGTACAGCATCCTGTCTGGGGGTTGGGGGATTTGTTAATAATATCCTTTTTTTCTTTTTTTTTTTTACACAGTCGCGTATACGCGTATCAAGAGCCGGGTGATGGTTTTTTTTTTCCATTTTTTATGCGACGCCCGTCGACCGTAAACGCGAATTTCCGTCTTTTCGATGGTCGCGACACAACGTTTTGCGCGGATTCACCGCGCGTGCATTACAATAATACAATAATCATATATGTGTATAAATATTAAATATATTACGCGGATTGTTCGGTTTTTATTTTTTTTATCTGCACTGTATTTTATAATATTGTATGTAACAAATCCCGCGAAACGGGACACGCGTACATAATATCGTTATCCGTAGTACACTCACTACCCCATTCGTCTCGCCGATCTTATGTACATACACACTCCCCACGAAAAATAAAAAAAAAAATCAGCTGTACTATCCAAATGTAAACCGCGATTTTTACTGCGCGTTGATCGGTAGGCGAATTCGTTACATCGAGAATCCGAAGAACAAAATAAAAACAGTAAGTAAAGAAAAAAAAGAAAAGGTGTATTAGGATAATGAAAACTGCTGCAGCTACTTTTATAGGTAATTTAAGGTATATCTGTAAGCAACGGTTAACCGTTGTTAACGAAAAAACGATTCTGAGCGCAGTTCAGTTAATAGTCATGTTTTGTCAACAATATATATATATATATGTCATATTATAGTAAAATAATTAAACAGGCGTTACATATTTTCCCGGTTTTCTATGTTTTATCCTGGTTTTTCACATTTGCAAGATAACTCTTGGGAAAATCGAAAAATGACCTCCCTAAAGTAGCTTCCCAGTCATATTTCCGTTCAGAAAAAGTGCTATCGTTTTAAATCGGAGGAATAAATATTGCTGGTAGAAAATTTGTACATAGAAAGAAAAGGCCATAATATTTTTTTACTAATCTTATTTACCTTATTTTTTGAGGCGATTCGTAAAGCACAAGGTTGGATGAGAAAATCGCGTAATATCTTAACATTTAACGTGCCTGATTACAATGACTTTATTGATGAAACTAATCAGATCGCCTGTAATATCATAAAACGCATTGTTCCGAATGTATCCATCGTTAAAGTTACACGATTGGTAATAATCGAAATAAAACCCGGCCTATTTTAATTAAGTCGGAAAACAATGATGCAGTATACTCAGTTTTTAAAGTAAAATTTAAAACTACGGCTATCTGACTCCTGGACTCCCGGAATCGCATATGTGACACCTCGGACTTAACGAAGATGCATAGAAACCAATTTAATCAAGCCGAGTCGCAACTGCGGGAAAAAACTGATGTTGTTAACCGGACTGTTACATGAAATGTGTTCATGGAAATTCAATCCTGGCTAAAAAAAAAAACGCTCAAGTTTGAATACACCTTACACGAGTAACCAAATTAGTCTTATAAATACTTCGTATAGTTTTAACAATAAACTACACAAATGTAAATATTTCGTAGGTTATTGTCAAAGTGTTAGATGTCTTGGTTCAAAATTATGTTTACTTAGACGTAACATTTACGCAAACATTTTCTCCTATCAAAGCTATATCATCTACAAACAGCCGTACAGTACCTACTCTTACCCGTTGTACCCGCGCATATCCGAGATGGGACAATCTACCAACGTCATGTTCAGAACACGTCGTGCCGTTTGACAGAATTTTACACTCAATTTGTCACCTCTCCGGACGGGCGGAGGTACCGCGGGTCATTCTGATCCCCACCCACAGGCAGCCCGAAAACCGTGAAATTGCAAAAAAAAAAAAAAAAACAACTAATATGCGAAATAATATGCACGATTTTCTCGTAGAAAATTACACGAAACGGTTTATTGGAAACGAAACGGAGCGTCGGCACGGCAACCTTTGGAACACAAAATGTATGCAAAGTGCATTCCAATCCCGGTCCCGATTATCGCACGCCAGTGTCGCTCGCGACAATCTAAGGCTGTAGACTCAAATTCGATACGAATGCGCCGAAAATAAATACGAAATTCGGTGAACTCTGGCGGTCTGCGACGTATTGAACGAGACGTCATTATTACGGTATTGCGTTTCACCGAAACGCGTTTCGTTTCAGCAGCACCGGCAACAGCAGCGGCAGCGGCAGCCACCGCGCAGCGTTATCGTTTTCAAGGGTCAAACGAACGCGCGCGCGCGCGCGCACACACACACACACTGCGCACGCGGGCACGTGGCATAAATTATGTCTTTTTCAATTGTACGCATTTGTGTGTGTGCGTTTAAATATGTATATCACGTATGTGTGTGCGCGTTTATGCGTGCGTGTGTGTGTGTGTGTGTGTGTGTGTGTGTGTGTGTGACGTGTGTGTTTATATATGTTTTTATTTCCATATTATGTACTGTTCTCGGAGCCGTGCTGCGTGAGAGCTGACGTATATTGTAAGTGTTGTGTTTCGACGGGGCTATCTCTCCGCCATCGTCGTCGACAACCAGTGAAAATGCGGCACGTGTCCCGCGATGTAAATTAAAAAAAAAAAAAAATATGTATAAAAATAAAGTACACATTTATGATACTCGGTCGCGGATTCAAATCGATTTCGTTCGAGTGTCGCGAATTTCTTGTAAATAGACGTGTGTGTGTGTGTGTGCGTATGTTCGCGATACGAGATAAGTACCTATTAATATTTTGGATGGATGGGAAACGGGTATTTCGGGAGGCTATAGAGTACCCCGAAGTAACACGGTTTGTGTCGAATTTCAAATTTTCAACACTTTCGGTACGCCCGCATGCGCAGTACGACTTACATTTTTTAAATCGAAATTCTACGGATTGGAGTAGTCGTTTTTATAAATAATTTTCGTGTAAAAAAATTGTTCTGATTAGAAAACATGACAAGTTACAGTTGAAATTTAATATGTGTACTTATTAATTAACTGTAATAATATCGAGGACGGCTCGATTACAAAATGATTATTACTAAAAAGTCATCATACACAAATCATACACGTAAATATTAAATTTCAACACACTATAAATGTTCCAATTGTGTAATAGAAAAAACATTTTATTTACAAAAATTATTTGGAAAAAAAAGAAATCGTTAGAAACAAAAATGGAGTTGCGAGTTGTACTGCGTATGCGTGTACCGTAAGGGTTACAAATTTGACAATTATCTGAAAACGCTTAATTCGGTACGCCGCATGATATCCGGAAAACTCCATTTTAACCAAATGTCAAACCGGCTGAAATATTAAATGGTAACTCGTATCGTGAACACGCGGTATCTAAGATATCTGCAGCCGATCGCGTAGCGAACGCTTGCTTGAGAGGCAATCGCCTCGGAGATCTTCGGAAGATATGGGGGTGGGTGTTTAATATTTAATATTCGATACAACAATTGAATGATGATTATAAAAACTATTATAAATTATTGTGCTAGCGATTATCGATAGATAATAATAACAATAAAAATGAATAATATATTATGTGTTCGGTGTCACTGTTCAGTGTTTACCGTTTAAACTACACACAAGGTTTGACAAAGTCAAAGCGATTCACGATAAGACTACGAGGAACAATTTTTTTAGGGGAAGGGGGGGACTGAGACCGTGGCACTTGGACGTTTTATACATTTTCGGGAAGGTTATCTTATAACCTTTAGGATATCTTTTAGCTGTTGAGTAAGGCGGGGTGAGCGGTTGGCTAAGTGATTCACCTCTCAACGATTTCGTGTCCACCGCGCTACTGTACTATAGCAATTGGTTTACCAGTGACACCAATGCACGATAAAAAAGACGAGTGGCGGAAGGGGGGGGGGGGTCGCAATGCAGACCAACAGTTTACAACGCCATCGGTTGATTACATTTTTGCAACTTTTAAATAATAAGGTGATAGTAGCAAGTATACCAACTAACGGTACAATAATGATACTTAAATTAATACTAAAACAATATTAAAAATGTATACTTTTTATACGTATACGTGTTCATAAGTTTTTATTCTATATTATTTTTGCGATATATTATATATAATATACCCAACATACGAAATATTATCATGGTTTATATTATTACGTTAAATATAACCACCTGTAGTGCTGTAGCGTTGGTGATAATAAAGCAGACGTTTGCGGGCCGTGCCCCACCCCCACTCCTCCTCACCTGTCGTCCAACAACCGTGTCGATACCAGTCCGTTATATTATTATCTTAGTCCGTGTCGTCATAATATTATTAACTTTAAATACAAGCGTATAATATTACGGAGATAGGTATAGTATTGTGACGAGACACGAGCGAAAGGCGAGAGAAAAAGATATGATCGGCGACGGTGGCGGCGGCGATGAGACGACGCAAAGACGATTGGCTGGGGGAAAAAAAAAAATTCAAAAACTTATCAGGGCAGGAAAATCGAGTCGCATACACAGCAGAGACCGGGAGATAACGTCAGTAGCACCGCCGTCGCCGTCAGTATACGCGTTTTATCGGCGGCGAATTCATTAATTTTTTGTATTTCCGAAATTGGAATATTATGAAAGCGACGCTACGTTGACGATGTAGAGGGAGGAATAATATTGATATGACGTCTTGTGCCCGTGGCTTTTTTTAAATTTTATTTTACCGTATGAGTGGTCCTAAAATTTATTTTATGTGTTTTTTAATATCAAAATGAAAAAAAAAAAAAACAAATACGCACTCTTCGAAACCACATACGGATCCCCTCCCAGACGTCATCGTGTACGTACGTGAAAGTTTACGAACATAAAAAATATGAAAAATAAGCCAGACACACTTCGCATCACGGCTAGGCCATTAGAAATGTAGACGGTGTGTCGGGTGGGTAAAAAACATACAGGGTCATTTAGCTAATTATATACGTAAATCATTGAACGATAAATCATAAAACGATTTCTGAACGGAGCTCGGTAAACTGCAGGTAATCATTTTAGAGTATAATTAGGCGTCGTGTTATTTTCCCTTCCCCGAATAAGGTGACCCAGGAATCAACAAGAATAAATCCAATGTATCATGGTTTATTGAAGGTTTTTTAAAAAAATAACTAGTGGTTAACTACTGAAAGTTACTACTGGGCGTAACACTATTTTAAGGAAAGATGCAAACGGTTTAGAGCATTTTTACAAACCGGAAAAGTTCCCTGAGAAAAAAACACATTTATAGAAGTTTTTTTTTTTCTAATAAAATCGTTTTCTATCTGACTCTGCACGCGATCAGTGATAAGACGCTCTACCAGTGTACCTGGTAATATATGAAATGGAACATAATTTCCTTCAGTCGCGTAGTCAAGATTAATTAATGTCCACTCGCCCCTCTGAGTAAGATAAGATAAGGAGTTTATTAAATTTATTATCTATAGCTAAAAAAAAAAAAAAAATAAAGCGATAGGTGTGGGTTATAACACCCAATTTCACTTATCCGGTTACGCCACTGGTCGCAATTGTTGTCGGGATGTATAGTTAAACCGATAACAGTTATCAGACTACTAAATTTCTGATTACATACGAAATACTTATCGTACATACATAATCTACACAGTCACGCCGTCAAAACCGACGGTGTCATTTGTTTACCATCGTGTAGATAATATTGCGTTTTACCGTCATAATATGGAATTTTCGTTATCTGCCGCGTGCGCTGATG
The DNA here is from genome assembly GCA_902439185.1 of Cinara cedri. NCBI lineage: Eukaryota > Metazoa > Arthropoda > Insecta > Hemiptera > Aphididae > Cinara > Cinara cedri. Next base: position 486,019 of record CABPRJ010000001.1, read on the forward strand.
ACAGATGATAGTAGGCCAAATGTGTGCACCGGCACGTGAGTACAGTCGGACGAAAAACACATCCAAGTTAAACCCAAAGATTGTACGCGTTCAGAATCTAATAGGCTCGGTTACCACGTGTTTACTGATAATCGGGGTGTTTAATTTCGGTAAAAAAAAAAAAAAAAAAATAGTTTGACGATATAGGTCCCTCCAAACTATACCAAGTTTCAGAACGACAAAGAATGTTTATAAGAATATTTAGATCGAATTTCGACGGAAGTCGTAAATATTGTCAACTCGTACAACCGGACTCTGCTCGGAATCGTTTATCGTCAATCAACGATTGATCATCGTCCGCATACGAAACGACACGAAAATTCGCCGTTGTTTTTTTTTATAAATTCGAACGCATTAAATTTTTTCGCCGCGCGCGCATTCGCCAAATTTACCGACCTCATAACTTCCGAGCCGCGCATACGATTGTACGATTATTGCGCGGAGGGGCCGACCCGCACGCGCACGTAACGCGTGCACACGGCGGTCACCGGCGGCGGGGTGGACCGATTGTGGGCGGGGGGCCGCGGGGAGAACGCGTGCACGGCCGCGGCGGACGGACGTTTTTAAAAATGTATGCGCCGCCGTCCGACATTGCCGGGCGCGTACACGGTCGCTCGGCGGCCGGTATGCGTGCGCGACACGGCGGTGGCGGCGGCGGCGGCGAAGTATTCCGCAAACAAGGGGACCCGGGGTAATGCGGCGCAGCGCGCTTCGCGAGTACGCGGCCGACGGCGGCGGCGCCGGGGCGAAACTCGCCGCTGCCGCCGTGTTGTGTTAACATTTTCAGAGTGGCCGATTAATTTTGTTTACCGACCGGCGTGCATTATTAACGCGCGCGTCTGCCGCGCCGCGAGGGAAAATCCCCCGGGTAACGCCCGCCCGTCGGCCCGCCGCCGTGTTTGTCCGAATCGCAACAATCTCTTTCCTCATTAAAATTGATTCCAAACAACCGTACATTATTAATTACCCACCTACGAGCGCGCCGCGTCCCGCCCGCCACCGCCCTCCCGCCACCGAACACCCACCCACCTCCCGCGAGCCCCCGGCCCCCTCCCGGCCACACGCGCGCCCGCCGCCGTCCGCCGCCGCGCGTATGCGGTACGGCGGCGCGCGTGTTTATTTACGACGGCGGCGGCGGCGTACGTTATATTATTACGGTCGGAGGCGTAAAATAAAAAAAAAAAAATAAATATTGCGCGTACGCGATGTATTATTACTGTTGTAAAATGTACGGCGCGAGCCGGAGTTCGCGTGCGTAAATCACGCCCCGTCGTATCCGAATTCCGCCCCTCGTCGCCCCCGCAAACCCCCTACCCGCGGGGCCGGAACGGAACGGGTTCCCGTTCGAAACGGGTACTTTATGAGCGCGAGCCGAGTCGGTTCCCGTTGAATACGATCATATACGTATTTAAACAATAAACGCAAAAAAAAAAAAAAAAAAACGCGGGCGTGACGCGGTACATATTAGACGCTGAACAGGTTTTACAATGATGTTTATTTTTTTTTATTTTTTTTTTTTTTTTTTTTATGTCAACACATTTTCTACTACTAGGAAGCTCACCCCGATTATCAAGTATTGCACGAGTATGTCCGAAAGGAAATATTTTCTAGATGGTACTTTGGAGAGGACGTATTTTGAAATTCCCATTAATACTCGAGTAGGTATACGAATTGTTGACAAAGCAACACTATCAACTGAACTCCGCTCGGAATCGTTTTTTTTTTTTTTGTTAACGATGGTTTGTCGTTGCTTACAGATATACATTGAATTCCCGTCTGTATCCTACCTTCCCGATTTCCCACCTACAACAATAGCTGCGCCCACGTGCGAAATATGTCCGTACTTTTTAAACTTTTATTTAACTTTTATCATATACCACGGCGATATTTTACAGTTATCAAGTGAATGAAAAAATTTTTATCGGCGTGTTACCGAAATACCGATGTATCGACTAAGATAACGTCATTCCGTCTGAATATCCTTATGACTTATACCGAACATAAAAACAGACAATTCTAACCCTGTACGAACGGTAAGAGAAATGTGCGTGTTTGGCAATATTTTACTGCGAACAGTGACAATCAATTCGACCAGTATAGTGGGTACATCACAAATTTAAACGGGTATCAATCCGGCCCACCTTCATCCCATTAAAAAAAAAAAAAAAAATTTATTAATTATGTATTTTACGATAATATGAAAAAAAAAATCAATTTTTTAGTGATTAGCTTTTAGTGGTCATTACACGTAGACAGGCTTATGCGACATCAGTAATTTACCATTGGCTAAACAGCGTAGTGTAAATTTCAACTTACGACAACCATACGATAGGTGTGATTTCGGTTAGCATTATCGGCTCGAATATTGCTAATTGGCCGTTATTATAATTAAAATTCACAAATTTGATGAAAACAAAACGGTCGAGACCTCAACATTTCCGAACGGATAAACTCTATAAAATGGCCGTCTTCGGAATTGTTCAAAAACGATAAAATAACTGAAGTTGTTTTGGTAATTTTCTATACCGAAACATACGAGTTCGATTCGAATATAAATATTATTTGTACGGCCATCATTTGTTTGTACACCGCTCGCGGGGGAGTATAATATAAAAGCAACAGAATTCGATTATCTCGAGAAAACATCGAAACGGGTACGTCACCGTGGGAGGACGCTGCGTACATCGCACGTCTGTATTTTGTTTGGAACAACGTTACACTCGTATATGGTATAGCCGTAGATTATCGTGTGTTATGACACCGATAACCATCACCGCAGATATTTAAGCGATTTAAGCGATTATCGTAATACGTGTTTTCGATAATGCGATAAACCGTACGGTATTGTAACATTGATAAAGACAACAATTCATGTCGCCAGAAATAAGCGTGACTCTCGTCGTCGACCGCGTTTGATAGAACGCCGATTACGATACCGTTACAAATATTATATTGCCGTTGGATTTTTTTTTTTTTTTTACATAGTACGAGATTTTGGTCGTAAAAAGATAAAGAATTCGGAAAGGAGGGGGGGGGGAAACAACCGATTCTTCGCGTTTCGGGTATTTACCGCGGTTACGGCCGCCGCGGGTGAACCCCGGAACGGCGCGTCCCGCGGTTCGAAAACGCGCGCCGGCCGGGCGCAAACGTAACGCAGGCCTCCGAAAACGCACCGTCCGCGTGCCGTTGTTCCGCGCGATATCGTCACTGCCGTTATCGCCGTCATTATTATCGCCGTGCGGTTCGCCGAACGAACAATGCGAATCGGTTCCGACGTTTACGTTTTGCCGTTCGCGGCGGCGACGCGCACGGTCGTCCGCCCGGAACGTCGCGTCCGAAAACAATACGGTTTTTCCGGGCGCGTACGATATAATCGGCGTACCCTTTGCCGGGGGAGGGGGAGGGGGGGGGCGAGGGGACGGGACGGGGAAACGTCGAATCGCGGACGCTTTTCGGGCCGGGCGCGTGCACGGGAAGACCGCGGTGACGCCCATTCGCGTACTGCCGCCGCTTCGCCGCCACCCCCCCCCCCCCCCCCCCCCCCCCCCCCCCNCCCCCACCACCTACTCCCCCCCCCGATGCGCCGTTATGTCCGCGCGATATCCGCCGGGGCGTAACGCGTTCGGTTGCGCGCGGTTAATTTTTCAAACTCGACTTTTTACGGTCGGTTTTCGCGGACGCGTTCCGCGGCCGAGGAAACGGCAGTCCGCGGATGACGAACGATCGAGTCTGCGGCGGCGTTCCGCCCCCCCCCCTCCCTCCCTTCCCCTACCGCCCCGCCGCGTCGCGCCCGACCGAATACGCAGTTAATTAATCAAGTTGGCGGCGCGGGTAATTAATTGTTATTCCGTAACAATGTATACGGCGGAATGGTAAAAATAATTAGCGGAACAATTCGTTACTAAATGTTGAATATGACTCTAAGATATCCTAACAAATTTGTCGAAAAAACAAAAAAAAAAAAAAAAAAAAAAAAATAATAATCGACTTTTTTCGCTTTTTAACCGCAGCCCTTTTGTTTCGCCGGCTTTCAACTCGACCAACACTTCGCGATAATTTTGTCCGTTCGGTTTCGACGCGTCCGACCGTTCGCCGCCATTAACGTACACTCGCGTATATTTTGCCGTTTTCGCATTTCCTCGCGCAAAGCGCCCGATCGAGCTCATGTATACGTACCAAAATCATTAGGAATAGGATTCATATATTTTCTTTAACGATATTCGTTTAATGTTGCGCCGATTTGCTCAGTTTTCCCCGGGAAAACTCCCGAGAAAACCGCGGGATGACCGCGCCGGGGAAATTTCATTTTCGAAACGTTTTCGCCGTCATTAGAATTCGGAGCGAAATTGCCGGCGGAAAAGTTGTCCGCAGGAATGGGAAAGAAAAAAATAAATAAACATCTTCGTAAAACCATAAGCTTCTTCCGCTCGGGATCTAAAATACCGTATTTTCGGACGAGGCCGTGCACACCGGCGAGACGCGGACCCGCAGCGAGTATATATTATAACCTATACATATACGTGCGTATACGCAGAGACGGTGCAGATATACGTATATAAATCGCCCGAGCGCGGGATAAATTGGATTTTCCGAGGAAAAAGGAATTTTATACTCTCTCTCTCTCTCTCTCCATATATATATATAAGTTTTAATACGCCGTATACATTTTTTTTTTCTCCTTGCTCTCTCTGTCTCTCTCTCGTTTTCGTTGAACCGTGTTCCGCGTAGATATACTATACGTATGGGCGCGCGTGTATATACGTATATAATATAAACTGTTTAAAAATCGATTCCCTCGTCGAGCTTTTTGCGTGGTGCTCCGGGGTTATTTTTTTTTTTTTTTTTTTTTTTTTTCCCCCGTGCCGGAGGTATTCGAAACGAGCGACCGGGCGCCCGCCGGAGGAGAGGTAGGTGGTTATAGGGGCGGGCACGCAGCGATGCTCGTATACACACACACACACACACACACACACACACACACATATATATATAGGTATATACACGGCGGGTACCTGTGTTATCGCCGCGCGCGCGAGTTTTCCGTCCTGTTTTCGCCGGGCGTTGCCCGAACGCGCTTTTCTCGCGGAAAATTAATATTTAAAAAAAAAAAAAAAAACACACCGCCCGACCGATATTATTAATAACGCGCGGCGGACCCGGGCCGGCGGCGGCGGTAATAACGCGAAATCGCCGTGGGCTTTTCCACGTTGTTTCGCAACTTGTTTATTTATTACGGACTTCGCGCGCGCCGCCGCCGCGCAGTAATAATAATAACAGCAACAGCGCGCGGCAGTACCTGCCTGCACCCATACACACGCACGTGCGCGCACAATTATACTCACGACGTGCGCCCGGGTGTGCCGGCAACAGCCGTAGACGCCGCGGCAGCCGCCCGGGGTAACTTTTCGGTTTTAACAAATTCGCGAACAAGTCGCCGCCGCGCCCGCGTACGCGCGCAGGAGTTTCGGACGGAAAGTTTAACCGAAAGTTTTTACCGCCGCCGCCGCCGCCGTCGCCCGACTTATTACTTTTTAGTTTTCGGCGGGCGAACAATGGCGCCCCGCGCACAATAATTCGCCGTCGCGATAATAAACGACTGTGGCTGCGGGGGCGCGCGACGCAAACGGGTGGTTATTAATTTTAAAATTATTAATATATATTTTTATAAAAACGAGTGTCTTTTGATTACCGTAAAAAAAAAAAAAATGAGAAAAAAAAACGCCACCGACAACGTTTGTCGAGAAAACGTCGGGACGGCCGCGGCGTGACGACGACGGGCTTTCGGATATCAAACGTTATTTCGTTTCGATTCCGCAATCGGAGTTTTACGCGTCACCGACGATTGTATTGTATCGAAAAACGCGCTTTTCGGCGTGTCCATTATATTATATTATATAACTACGCTATATACTTCTACATTGTATACTTGAACTGCTACGACTTTATTACGCCCGTCCAACCTCCCCTTCCCTTCCCCGTAAGATGCGAGCCGCGTGATCGCCGAGTTTTCGAAAACGGATTAGGATTCTTCGCAGGTTCGTTGATTCACTTGTATACAGGGTGCCTATTGCGTGGGAAATTACGCGATTATTATTATTCTACCGGAAACCGTAAACGAATCCGATAGTATCTCAGAAAAAATCGCCGAAAAGTTTACGTTCGAAGTTTGCAACGGTTATGAAAATTTTCGCGAAATTTGATAGCCGTCGCCCACCCGAAAGACCACGAGTGCGTTCAAAACCGATTTTAAAATGTCGGACCGACCGAAAACTCGTCCGACGGAATTGCTGCGCATCACGTTGTTTCCCGAGATTCGCGCAACTGAAAATTCTTCGCGAAAACCGCTTTGTACGTCCAAGGTAGAATATTATAACATTTTGCACGACGTAAACTGTTTACGCACAGACATTCATAATGATATTACTTTTTCCTTTAACGTACGACCGTATGAAAGATGAATGTACAGATATAACATAAATAAAAAATCGTTTCGCCAGAAAAACTGTTCTGAACGGAGTTTGGGCAGGACGCGGACCTCCGCCTCCGTCACAGCTCGGTTAAACAATAAATAGAATATTATCGTTTTGAAATGCCGCGACTCGTTGAAACTATAACTTCGAACGTTCATAGACAATTATAAATAGAATATGAAAATCAATTCCGGCAGATTAGCCACTGTACGTTTGGTGGATTTAATACTGCAGTATCAGTGCGCGTCTTTATTTTATTAAATACGATTGAAAAAGAAACAAGGATAGGATAATGGGGACGGGTGCAGCCACTGGTGTAGATGTGAAGTTTGAAAGGTAGGATACAGACGGCAATTTAATAAACCATTGCTTACGAAAAAACGATTCTAAGAGGTGTTCAGTTGATAGAGATACATTGTCAACAATATACGTCGTTTTATAGTAAAATAATTAAATAGGCTTCTTATATTTTCTTTAATACCTAATAATTTTTTAATGTTGTATCGGTTTTCACATATTTTATCGAAATTTTTCAAATTTGCCTGGAAAAATCTCAATGAAATCGAAAAATGACCTCCCTGAAGTACCTCACCAGTGAAATTTCCATTTAGAAAAATTACCGTCATTTAATTCGGAGAAAAATCGCTGTAGAAAAGTTATTGTACACTGAAAAATCAGAGGCTTATATATTTTAAATAATACCTACATTTCTTATATTTTCTTTAAGATTCTAATTAACATCTTTGTAAAACCATAAGTTTTATAGCTTCTTTCAGAATCTAAAACGAGATTATTAGGTTGACTTTAGCCGGATCGAAAGCATGGATACAATGAACGACAGGGTAATTACAAAAAAATATTTCGGGAGGTAGTGGTTTAAAGTTGTGCGCTTTCGTACTCTTATAACAAAGAAGTTTAAATTCTTTCAATTGTAGGATAATTATTTATTTTTTGTTAAAAATATCAATATTTTATTATATTTATACTTAGCCTTTAGCATTAACAAGTACCTAATATTAAATTTTACAATTTCTCATTGACAGAAACCACTTTTATGACTGTATTAAAAATCGATTTTCATCATAATTTTCATGAGATTTCGGAGGAGTTTGAACCCCTTAATCCCCCCCTCTTTAACCATGTACACTGGCCTGATGAGCGATTGGATCAAAACGATACATTTCCAAGAAATCTCGTTACAAATTGTTATGAAAAATATTATTTCGAAAACGATTATAACGCGATTTCGAACCGTAAAAATATACACTTTTATATTATATATATGGAAAAAAGACTTATTGAAAACACGTATGTCAAAAAGTATTTCCGAAATGATTTGAAATACCAACCCTAAGTATTTAATCACAAGTATTCTCAAATATTTAAGAGTGTACAGTGTATACCGGCTAAATGTTACTGCACGTATACGACGTATACAATTATTATTATTGATACTAACCGCGACGTCGCGGTCGTCGTCGTCGGATATATGGGAAAAAATCGAATCGTTTTTAATTTTGTTTTTTTCATTTTCATCGTTTTATATTGACGGTAATTAATCGACCGGAGCGACACATCCGTGAAAATATGTACGTACCTACATAATAATAATAAAACACGAACGTGCATATTATTTTATACACGACGCTACCGGGCGCGCGCGCGGGCGCTCATGATGACGATGATTTTTAACATTTTTTTTCCCCGTCTTGAATAGACCACGAGTTTTTTTTTTCTCCCCGCTGTCCCCGAACTTGTTAAGTACGTTTTAAACGATTTTCCTACTCGCGGTCCAGCCGAGTGTCGCGTACGGTATACAATATCATATATATATATATATAAAACCATACGACGACGACCACGTTCATTATATTTTTAAAAGGTACCCGCGTTATTATGTTTTTTTATTATTTCTCCCGTACGGGTTGAATATTATAAAATACGTGTATTGCGCTACAATAATAATAATATCGTTCGTATATGGAAAAATAACGAAGAAAAATACGTTATGAGAGACGTGCGCTCTCCGCATATAGGTATACAGAATCCGACTACGCGTATAACTCGTCCGCGTGACGTACGTGCGTCACGTATGTCCGTTGTATGCGGGGGGAGGGGATGGGAACACTAACGTATAATAATATTATTATTACTATATGCCGACTTTCACGGGAGACGTGTAAGATAATACACGTTAAAATCTCGTTATCGTGTTGTTGATGAGGTATGTACCCCGTACGTATGTATACATATATAAAAATGCGGGTACCATACCGTGGTCCGTGGGCCTGTCATTGGTTGGCCGCAGTGCCAACAGTTCTTTCGGAATTATTATTAGGGCTCCGAAGTTATAGTGGCGAAAAAAGGCGAAGTAAGCGCGAACAAAATGTAAAATAATATGGAAAAAATTATTCAAAGTTAACTACTCAAAAACTTATAATAATGCCATTATTATAGTACGCACAAAAGAGATAAAGATTAAATGCGAATCGCACCGTTGTCATTAAATTAACAATACACTGGGACGATAAGAAATAAATAAATACGTTAAATAATATTGAGTTTTTTTATTCAAAATTATTGACAACACATTGATTAAAAATATTTAAAAAAAAAAATTGATTTAATAAAATATTAAATATACGTAATATGTGTAAAAATATACGATAATTAATAAAAATCGATGAACCTTTTCTCTAAAATTAACGAAATATGCAAAATATGAATTTTAAATGTTCGATTTCTTATATCCCCATTGTAGAGAAGGAATTTCTAGCTTGGTCTGCTATAAATCTAGTGCATACAGAAAAATATGCAACTCCTATATCTTCCGATTTCTAATTATTATTATTATTGTTGATATTTTATAATTTTATTTTTTCTCGAATAATTATAAAAACGAATCGCGGTGAATCGCATACTTGTCAAGTCCACTCGTTATAGAAAATAACTACGGAAAAATCGGCTGGACGCTGCCGTTGTCAAGTGCTTTAGGCGAATATATTCCTCCCAGATTTTCAAGACGTGTCAAGCAAAGCCAACGATAAACCATTTCTTACGAAAAAACGATTCTGATCGGAGTTTAGTTTATAGTGATCCTTTGTCAACAATACATTTGTCATTTTATAGTAAAATAATTAAATAGACTAAATATATTTTCTTTAATAATATTTGTTTACTGTTGTACTGATTTTCCCAATTTTCCTACGTTTTTTTTTAGGTTTTTCCATGTTTTATCCCGGTTTTCCAAATTTGATAAGAATCTTCCTGAGAAAAAACGAAAACTGACATCTCTAAAGTATCTCTCCATACCGATAATAGTGTTATGCATACATCGAAATAGGTATCTAGAAAAATATTTTTTATCACAATCTGCAACGTTCGAAAAGGCGAGTTCTTATTTGAAAATCAAATGAATGTGCTAATTATTTAAGGTATATGGAGTATAAAAGTTGCCTACCCACGAGCTGTACTCTAACTTTTTTTGTTGTTGTTAAACATTATTACAATGACGTGATTGTTGTTTGGAGTGTGCGTGGTTAATACGCAACACGTGAATAATTGATTGGAAAATGTCGTAGCGGGAAATACGCACGAATACGTAACCAGCACCTGCACCGTGAACCGTAGGTAGGTATATATTTTATTCAGAGTGTTGACTTTTCGAGATTAATATGCATATTAATTATAGTCGAGCTTATAAAGTCGTTATTGAGTACCCGTATTCCTACCTACCTACCTATTGCCGCACACCGGGCCGTGATGAATTATACTGTAGGTACGTGTTTATACACAGAAATTGTACGCGAATCGGAGGCGGAAACTGAAAGAAATACATATGCAGGTTAACTGCAAAAAGGTTTCTCCGGTTACAATGTTTAGTAAAAATCACATATAATTAAAGTATACCGCCTACCGGTGGTCCTTAATCACAGCTGGTGGGTTAATAAGTAAGTGATGTAGGTGTTAAATCTCGCCTCGATAACTCATCGTTCCCATTCACGTGCCACAAGAGGGCGAAATTATCCAAAGGGCAGTTTTCTTGACTTTTACAACTCGTTTTAAAATCGACGGCATTTATGAATGAAAATGATCGGAATCTCAGTTATTGAACATAGAAATATATACGAAAAATGTTCATACGTAATTATTGGTAAATCTATCATAACCGTTAAAATTTATGAAACCCAAGTTTACCCAAACAATTAAAAACTATAAAATAAAGCCCATCCGGTCCGTGCACAGCTTTAATGCCTATACGAAAACTCTAAACCTAAAACTCGCAGTCGTGTAATTTTAAGGGTACCGTGCAAAAACTTCATTTTTCACCAAAACTATGTGATAAAAAAAAAAAAAACTACGAGCACAGACGCACAAGAACGATAGAGTTCCAATAACTCGTATAGGAAATATAACGTATTTCCCTTTGAAAAATGATGATTTCACAGAAAATGTTAAATATTAGGTACAAGTATAAAAAAAAGTCGTAGGATGATAGAAACGGATGCAATCACTGTTATAGATAATTTAATATATACCTGTAAGCAACGAAAAAACATTTGCCTGGAGAAATCTTGGGAAAATCGAAAAATAACCTCCTTCAAGTATCTCCTTAGTGAATTTTTCTTTTAAAAAAATTACTGTTATTAAAAGTTTTACCAAAATTTCTGGTTGAAAAGTTGTGCACAAGAAAACAAAATCGTAATATTTTAGTAATATATTTCGTACATCTTCCCGTTTTTTTTTTTTCGGCTTTTCAAATTTTATGAGAGAAATCTTGAGAAAATCGAAGAATGGTCTTCTTAAAGTACTTTCCGACATTGATTTCCTTTCAGAAAAAGTGCTATACTTAGAAATCTGAGCAAGTGTTTTGGTGGAAATATTGACAGGCCTTTGTAAAACCATATGCTTTTTCAATCCACTTAGGATCTAAAATTTAGTCTTATTCATTTCGTCTTTTCTGTATATACTTCCATATTGATTTCTTCTCACATAATCTTTCCAAAACTTCTTCATTAGTAATGCAATCATACCAACTTATCTTTTCCATCTTCTCGTAGCACCGCACTTCCACATGCTTCTTATTCTTCTCATTTCTCCTCTTGCACGAGTCCATGTTGGGCATTCATAAAACATAATAGCGCTCCAGACGTAGGTTTTTAGTAAATTCTTTCCAATGTTAGGGTCTATGTTTTTTGAAGTAAAAACGCTTCTTTTCTTATTAAATGCCACATTAGCTTAGCATATTCGCTTTTACTTTTTATATATTATATATATTATATATTATTTACAATATATTTATATTTTTATATATATTTATAATTTACCATCTGAGCTTATAAGTCTACTCAAATTTGTGAAGACTTATCTGATTTACTATAGTTTCATCATCCATCAATTATTCTCAGCCAACGCAAATAATAAAATATAATAAATAAAAACAATATCAGCTCACCCCGTTACGTTTATCGCGACCAAGAGTTCTCGAACAATATTATTTGACGGTGACTTTATCGTTGCAGTAGGTTTATTACAATGAATATTTTCAAAATGGTTTTTTTTTTGTTTCCTGAAAAGTTGCGAAAAAAAAAAAACGTTGTCGTTATTTACTTTCGATACGCCGACCGTAAACACGCACGGAGCTTACGGAGCTTTGGACGATAGGGTGTAAGGGGTGGAAGGGTTTCGCTAATAGTGATACGTCGTTGCGTATAAGAGAGCGCAAACAACAACAACAAAAAAAAAATATGAAAAATGTGCGAGACAAGTTTGGCGTGTATAAACGGCGGTAGGTATACCTAGCCATCTATTATGTACAGCTGAAAACTTTTAACGGCGAATAATATATACCCGGCATGAGCGCGGGCAGCGAACCGCCGCGATATTTCTCGCAGTACGTGCGCCCAAAGACGCGGAAAAAAAGAAATCGCGTAAGTGTAAAAAAAGAAGAAAAAAAAAAAATCTCATTTCGTAAATTAGTTTCCGCCCACGTCTCTCTCTCGCGAAACGTGTAATTTAACGGTACAACGGTGTACGCCATCACTTCCCCTCCCGACCGATAACCATTGTACGTGTCCCTCCGAGTAGTCGCTTCGTATATATATAATACACGAAAGTATACTCGCGTGTACTTTTTGTCGAGCACAGCCGTAGTTTTTTTTTTTTTTTTTTTCACTTATTGACCCTGGTATTAATGTTCTACATCATGTCGAAAATAGATTGATAACTCATATAGGGTGTTTTTTCTTTTTTTTTTTCTTATCAAGACCCGGCGCTATTTTATCGACGAAGATTTCGAGTAAATTTCGTAATTAGTATAACGTATTTATTTTGGATAGGACAAACATATTTGACTTTCAGAAAAAAAGCGCTGTACACTTGACAATCAGAACAAGGTTCCCATTATAGTACGAAAGTGGTTCATAGACACGAAAAACAAAATAAACAAAAAGCACACACCACAACTCAACCAAAAGTAATTTCTCAATGTGTTCGGAATTTAAAAAATAATCCCGTAAAGCCAAAACCCTTATTAGGTAAAACAAATTGTGACTATAGGTACTTATGCAGTCGTTTAAACCTGATAATTGCTGATTGTATTATAATTTCAATTTACCTATTTAATAAACTTCGCGCGGGGTATTTTCTATCATGAAGGCGTACTTGGATTAAAAGATTACAGCCCTTTCTGGACACAAAATAAATTTCACCGAAAGTGTTTGGTCATTCACGTCACGAATGTCCTCCTCTGCATGTCAAACGTCTAATTTTGTATAACTCCCCGGAATCGCTGAATATTTCTCTCTGTCTCTTTTTCATCCTCAACGCAAATTCCAAAATTGTCAATAAAAAATCATTATCGGTTTCATTTCGGAATCTGGTTTCGTTATTTAATGTGTATTGTGTTATGCGATACCATTCAAAGGATGTCCAAGAGAGCCTAGCCCCCTCTCTCTTGTAATAATATGAGTAATAATAATTGTAAATCGTTGTTCAAATTATTGCGGTTAGACCGCATTATTACGACCGTGGATATTGTTGATACTTGATTATAATCTTATATATATTTCATATTTAGTATTCATTGTTTTAAATTAATATAAACAATTTTGCCCCCACCCTTAAAAAAAAAAAATCCTAATCCACCACTGATATTATTTGCTAATGTTTTCCTTTTTTTTTTTTTTGTATCATAATTTAATTGTCGAGCTATATAGTTTTTACTAGTAGTTAAAAAAGAAAATTGCAACTAAAGATATAAGGATAATGGGGACGGGTGCAGCCACGTTTATAGATAATTTAATGTATACCTGAAAACAACGATAAACCATTGCTAATGAAAAAACGATTCTGAGCGGAGTTCAGTTGATAGTGATGCTTTGTCAACAATATATATGTCATTTTATAGTAAAATAATTAAATAGGCTTTTCCTGCGTTTTATTCCGGTTTTTCACATTTGCTGGAAAAACTTTTGATGACCTTAAAATACCTCTCCACACCGATTACCCTCCAAAAAATGTGCTACACGTAGAAATTAGTGCGTGTCTTTTGGTTAAAATAATTTACACACTAAAATAAAATATAAAATAAAAAAATAATCATCTTTGTAAAAACCGTAAACTTCTTCTCTCCACTCAGAATCTAAAATATTTATAAAATATAGCTTATACCTATTACGAATGATAAAAAAAAAAAAATATATATATATTTCCGTAATGTATTTTAAGTATTACTACATAATGAAGACAAATATATGTTTTAGATTCTGAGGTTCCCCTGTGGTATTATTGTGATTATTTCCCGTCTGTGAGAAATTTTTTTTTTGATCAGATATCGTGCTCTGACTATCAACACCGAAAGTGGTTTTTGGTGGTGAATATTGTCTATTTTACGTAGGTCAATTTTTGTTTCTGTAGTAGTTTTCCGAATGACGGGGAGAAAATGTCGGAAATCGGAAATACAGTACGCAGTAGCAGTTTCTGTTATTATTATACGTTTTTGTTAGTGTTCAGTCGTCTGAAACTTTCACCGCATACTGATATTAGTGCTGTCTGGATGCGTAGTAAAATCTTCATAATATCCTGGCGTTTTCGGAGTTGTTAATAATAATAATAACTGTTTGGAAATTTCGAAGTTCTTCGGTTTTTATACGAATAACCATTTTGTAATTTATTTTTCCAGCGTTGTATGTCCGTATTCATGTTCGAATTCGTTAAGACGGTGGCCAATGGTAATATTTTTTTTTGTGATTCTAACAGATTATTACAATATATTCAATTTGAATTATACAATTTTTGAAAAATAAATGAATAATCTCAGTAAAATGTTTAACCGAACTCCGCTCAGAATCGTGTTTCGTTTGCAATATCGTGACAACGTTTGTTTCGTTACAAATTAAATTATATAACCTATCCACACAACCTGCGTTTCCGACTTTACAGTGGCAGACCGCCGGACGAGGCAAGTGAGACACTACCGTATCCACAAATGATTATTTTCTTATTACGATTACGTATAAACTTGTTGTGTTAATTAAGTTGTCGTTATTAAAAATGTCCAAATGAACGCCGTTCGAAATAAAAATTGTTATCAATCGGTTTCGGCAAAACACTTATACTATAAATAATAATTACCAACATGGGTGTATGTCTAACAATATTTCTTAGCCAATGTTCATTTAAAAATTGTTCGGCCATATTAAAAAAACCCGTAGTATAATATTTCGATAAATATTAATAAACGTTTTCAACTTTTCAAAATAATCGCCGATAATTGTAGAAGATTGAGATCTGGAACAACAAATGATAATTTAATGATAACAATATATCGTTGTGTGCATACTTTTAATGAACATCTCGTCCCCTTACAAATTTAAAAATATTTCTCTCGCCACTTTGGCATACGTGCCGATTTTTTAAACACGCCCGTGGTTAAATTATGCGTATTATATTCAAATTCTGACGTTTAACATAATTATTATAAGTGTCGTTGATGACGATGATATTTTCGAATAGTTAGATTTGCACGGCGTTTAGAGTGCATTCTGCGGTGATACCAACTATGGTTTTTCAAACGAGAACGTATTAGTTTTAATGCGAATCGTCGGCCGGACGATTTTTCTGAAAATATTGACGTATCGTAATCGAAATCTGAACGAACAATTGTCGGGTTATTCTACCTGCTAACACACACTGAGGGTAATTTACCATTACACGGGGTCTGTTTGAGTTGAATGCGCTGTAAGTATAGTATGTATACGAGTTTAGTAATATTAATCCATTCCGTAATGAGTCGTCCGAGCATACCTGACCAGGCGGTAACTATTTAAAACTATTTTATACCGCATACGTAATATTATACGTAGCATTACCAAACATCTGACGCGTATATTTAATAGACTATTGTCCTTAAAGTGTTTTCGAAGTGGGAATGGATCGGAAAATTTTTCCGTTCGAATTACGATACGCAGACATTTTCGGGAAAAATCGCGCGATTCGCAGATTGCGTTAAAAAAAAAAAAACACGTGTATGTATAGGTTCTCGTTTGGAAAAAACCAGAGTCGCCGTCGCCACTCCTTGAACGTCGCGAAAAATCCGAAAGCACATCCGAAACAATCGCCTTTAATCGTCGCTCGACAAATCGGAATTCGACCATCGCGGCGTTCGGCATACGAGCCGTGCGCGCGGGACGACCGCGTTTCGGAGAGTCCGTGCGGCAGTACGGAGTATCGGGGGAGAAAAAAAAAACGAAAACGATATGTTCATAACTGCGCGAGACCGTGTTTTTTTTTTTTTTTTAATTTTTTTCCCAGCGGTATACAAATGACGCGGGTAATAATATTAGCCGGTTGCCAATAATCTATGGTAATGTATTACGTGGCGCGCGCACTGTTTTTTTCCGTATCTCCGTGTCCGTGTAATATCGCGTGTACTTACGTTATTATTGTACACGGGTACGAATGTACGTGTATATTTATATAATACGCACGCAAGAAAATTACAATATCTATAGAGGAGCGCCGCGGTGGCCTCCGATGCGGATACCATCGGGACGCGTAGTTCTCGGGAATTTCCGATTTCTTTTGTTCGCGGAAATGGCGCTTTTTATGTTTGTATTTATTATTATTATTATTTTTTTTATTTTTTTTTTTTTTAGATTTTTCGTCTCTCGTCCTAATCGCGAAAGCGGGCGCAGAGTATTGTTTCGCCTTCCTTTCGCATCATTTAAATAAACGTACAATATATAAATATATACACGCATACACAGTTGACGGTCGGTATTATATATATATATATGCATGCACGGGGAGTGAGGAATAAACCGGGAACGAGAGATAGAAATGATAGATAGACCTAAAAACTCGGGAATAATGAGCTGCTGCAGTCGGTGGTCGAGGGTAACGTTTCAAAAAGCGAACGGACGGACGGGCCGCGACGGAGACCGCGCCAGCGTACGCGGAGGGGAAATAACAATCTTTCACAATGCCGTTTCCCCTTTTCGCCCCGCTCGTACACAATGTGATGATGGTCATCCGCCAGCACTCGAACATATTATTGCAGTCGGGGTTTTGCTTTTCTTTTTTTTCTTCTTTTTTTTTTTCAAGTTGATTATTACGAGTACGCCCATTATTTATTTTATATACGCGTAAGTAATAAGTTTCCGTTGTCATTACATGTCGTTAAAAATAATAATACGGGTTCGCGAAATTATTTCCACGATAAATTTATCTGTACCTAAAACGGTATTATAAAACCGAGAGGAAAAATGCACCGACTGCAGTGAAATCGACGCGTGATTGGAGGTATTTTATGTTTATGTTATTATAAACATCGACCCGATACTGTACATTGAACACACTAAAATACAAACAACGGCGCCCACGAGAAAGGCAGGGAGGGGACAACTCCACCTCCCCCTCCCCTAGGTTTTCAGCAAGTTAAAATAACTGTATCCAAATGTCTCGAAATCTCAGAATTCATTATTGGTTCCGAGGTGTATTGATATTTATCAATACTCAATCGATACACTTTGATTGGTAGGCACCTACCTAGTCGGTAGATATACTCCATGATAGTAAAATTTCGCTAATTTATTATCACAACATACAATGAATTATGCACTATGATTCGATGACGGTACCAACCACTACAGCCGATCATTTGCGGATATTTATTGTGGACAGCTGACTTGCTAATAATTATAATTATGTGTGAAAATCGTTTATCCGAATTATGTATGTTATGTTAACATGGGAAAAAATTCGAAGTACTTAATTTAGCAGAAAAAGTTGTTGATGAATTCGGGAAAAATAAAATAAAATTGCAATTCGTATTCAATTAGTTTCTATAAGTGTACAATTTACATTATATTATAATACCTTTACATTTTTTTTTTTTTTAAACATATATAATATATTAATTAAACGTGTTTGATTGTTAATAAAAAATTAAGGGTTTTCTCCTCCTCTAAATTTTCACCTCAGGATGCTCTTGCGTAAAAATCAAAGTATTCTCGCGATAACAATTTTTTAATGTATCGAAATACGATTAAACGCTAAAAATAACGTAACACAACAACGTAGAACTAAGGGACATTTTCCATAGATCCGACATAGCGGTGTCAATGGGTGACGATGGGAGCCATGTTTATTTATATCATAATCAGTCAAATGTTTATGTTATTCGAGTTTCAATAGCATATTATGTTTTATGGTTAGGTTATAGGTTACGTAGCCTGCAGGAATGTATTATTGGGTTTATTATGATGTGTTTTTTTTCTGTCTCCTTTTTTGTGTGCCATTTTATTGGTAACGTACATTAAAACGGTTTTATTTTTATGGGGAGGGGGGAGGAGAGGGAATGTCGAAAAAAACGGCAATTTTTAAGCAATAAAGATTTCTGTAACTTCCGGTTTCGTTTTTCCGTTGTAATTCAATTAGAAACAATAAAAATGAGTAACCGAAAAACACGGACAATTTGACATAATTTTGTAATTAGGTACGTATTTGGTAAATTGTTACGATTTTCAGTTCATTAAATTTATCGAAACGTCATAAACCGAACTTTACTCGGAACCGGTTTTTGTTAGCATTGATTTATCGTCATCGTGTTACGTACGATAAGCACAGCGACGATGCGCGATGTACGCATTACCCGAAATGTTCTGGCGTCGTTTTTGTTTTTTTTGTTTTTTCGGATATCCGGGCTTAACCCAGGCTTAGCTGATGGAGACCGCGGCGGAACAATAAGACCCCAAGAGGACGCCCAAGACCGCGGCGGCGACGCGAGCTAGTCACCGAAGACCGTAAGTTCCGCGGAATCATCAGGGACGGTGAAAGGCCGGCGTTGGAACGCGTGGCGAGCGGAACCGGCGACGGATCTGAAATGGCCTGGAACGAGCAAAAATAAACGTACAATAAAATAGCGCGACTCGTTTTTTATCGATTAAGTTAACCGCATTCAATTGATATGTGTCAATATATCTATATAAGTATAGATTTTCGTTACAGCGGAGTTACTCGATAGAACGCGCGCTTTTTTAATTAAATTTCCTACGGGCTTAGAGCCGGTATAATACAATAATATTATATCTACGGATACGGAAGTCGACGGCGTGTTCATATACCTATATATCCCTGGCGGGTTCATCATATTATGGGTGCATATAGCTGCAGATTAGATTTTTTTTTTTTTTCCTCGGAATTATCAATTACGTTCTCCTTTAATCTCGTACATGTATAGAATAGTAATTCCTCCTACCCGTATCGTACGGATATGGGCGGTACTACGACGGTACTTTATTGGAATTAAATATTTATTATGTGTTTTTATTTATCTACAATATTTTCGTCCGTGCATTCGTTATTGAATTATATTATGATGACTTTATATACGAGTATATACATATTATATTTATTAGGTTATACGATTATTTTCTCCGATATACGTACGTAACATTGTCACTGCGTCTTTAGACGAAAACAATTATACATTTAGCTCGTACTGTATTTAATTACACAATTACTCGATGTTCTATCGGGTACGGTACAGGA
Organism: Cinara cedri; assembly: GCA_902439185.1. NCBI lineage: Eukaryota > Metazoa > Arthropoda > Insecta > Hemiptera > Aphididae > Cinara > Cinara cedri. The sequence continues at coordinate 505,581 of CABPRJ010000001.1, forward strand.
TTGGTTAACGGGTAAGGAAAAAAAAAAAAAAAATCCCGATAAAAATATTACTGCGCGCTATAAAACTGTTCGAATTGGTTCCCGTTCGAATAATAATATTTTAATCGCGTTTTATTTATCGGGGGAGAGGGGAAAATTTATGCCGTTGTCGAAACCTATAGTTCACTTGTCGTAATCAATCGAATTCCGTTTTCGAAATCAAAATCCGTCAAATCGTAATTACACAGATTTTCGGTCTTATTACCATTTTTTTTTAAAAATAAACTTTCAACCGCCTCAAGTACGGACGTCTATAAGGTATATTCTTGACAGTCCTAATAGTCTGCGTGTATCGGGTAAGAAATCTTTGTCGGTTTGCAATTCTGTTTTATTATCAAAACGACGACGGTTTGTCCATTTTACAATTAACACACGGTCGCGTTCGAATTTGGCACTCACACCTATAAATACCGCCAACCGAATTGCGAGTTCTGGATATTGAAGGCAGCACACATCCGAATCGGTTCCCGCGGTAAAGATTTCCGAAAGAGGCGAAATGCAATCTAACGTTAATATTACACGCATTACCGGTCATTATGTACGGGTGCACACTGTACATAACGAAATAAATTGTCGTTAATCGTTACTGCGTTCAGTAATCCACCGCAATTGTGTACGCATATTGTGTATTTAGTGTTTGCATTTGCGTAATATCGTCGGTTATATTGTATACTGATTGTGTTTATGCATGTACGTATTTAACCAACGGCTGTGACTGGTGTATAGCCCGTGTGCCCTAAGTCTGCATGAAATGGAAAGGAAAATCGAAATTGTTTTTGAATTAATCTGTGAACCGATTCGGATATAAACCCCGCGTAACGTCTCAATAATTACAACAAAACTTTCGAAACCGAATCGGATTCACCGACTAATGTGTTAATACGATAACATGATAAGTACTTCAAATTATTGACAACTCGATTTATAAAAGAAAAAGTGGGGACGGGTGCGCACACTGTAATAGGCAATTTAATTAAATAGGCCATTATATATTACCTTTTTTTCGGTTTTCCCATGTTTTTTCCTGGTTTTTCACATTTTCTGGGAAAACTCTTGATAAAATCGATAAAAATTACACCCTTAAAGTACCTCCACACACCGTTTTATTTTCAGAAAACGTGCTACACGTAAAAATCGGACCAAGATTTCTGGTAAAAAAGTTGTCCACAGAAAAAAAGAAGAATAAACATCCTTGTAAAATCATTATCTTCTTCGCTCAACTCAGAATCTAATAGGGGGACGAAAAACGTAACACTTTTTATTAGGAAATTCATATTATACAAGGTCACGTTTAGTGTTTTATTATTATGTACTCGGCTTTTTTCTTTCTTTTTTTTAATGATCATTAAATAAATTATTATTAAGTCGATTGGAAATTTAATATTTAAAACGAAAAACCTGGGGTACATCTAGTAACCAGGTGCTTGAGTATTTTTATTATATAAAAGGTACCTGGTACATTCAATAGTTTTTTTTTTTTTTTTTTTTTTATAATTTTTAATTTGCATCGAAATAAACGAAGCGTATTCACCTTAATTATTTGTTCGTCATCAACGTTTATATATGTTTACCAACAGAGCACCCGGCGGTATTATGGAATTTCGAAAATGCCTATTATTAGCGTATATTAGGGTGATTTTTAAAATTCAACTTTATTTTGTACGCTTAGCCGTAGACAACTTTCCTACTAGACATCCACCAGATCGAAATTTTACGGAGACCTTTTTTTTTTTTTTTTTTTTTTATATTTTATCGTTGAATTCGGTTCAATAGTATATATATGGTACAAAAGAAAAAAAAAAATTTTTTTTTTATAGGATTTCGATTTAGTTTGATCCGTTTTTTGACATTTTCTTACAGTTTTTTTAAGTAAAATGGGAAAACTGGCGATTTTCGGACATATTTTTCGTCGATTTCTCGGTTACCTCGGCAACAGGACGAGCGATACGTTGCGTATAGATAAATTAAACGATTACACTCCATACACGCCCTCTCATCCAATTATTCACCTATACTAAAACAGCGGTATTATGAGTCCTTTCTATTTTTTATTATTTTTTTTTTTTTTATATTTTATCGTTGAATTCGGTTCAATAGTATATATATGGTACAAAAGAAAAAAAAAAATTTTTTTCTCGCGACAGCGCACGGAATAAAACCAATAATCCTCTTGTTTCGATTTCCTCTAGCAATGCGTGTGTATACCATAATTTCCGGGAGGACGTCGGATACTTTTTGGGAGTGCACGAGAGGAAAGAAATTTCGAATCTAAAAGGAGAAAAAGCCCGCGTAGTGGTCGATGCATCTCCCGTATCGGCGTCTCCCTGTAGACGTACGCCACACTGTAATATAGATGTACTCACCGAACCAGCACCGGGGTCCGGCGGTGTACACCGATAATAATCGTTTTCTGTTGGCGGCGGCGGCGGCGGCGACGGCGGTACCGTTACGCCCGTACGAAAGTAATTTATAATAACGGTACACAAACGTGTCGCGATATTATAATTTCGTTGTCGTTATCGACAGAATAAACATTACGTAGAAGACATTTTTTTTTTTTTTTTTTAGACACGTAGACGACGGGGACGCGATATCGCGCAGCGCATCGCGATAGCATCATTACCATTGTAATGCGGCAAACACCCCCGCGGCCGGCCCGAAGGGACCCGAACGATTGTCGCGGGGCGATAACGATACGCGATTTACATAAAATTCTATTCACCGATACGGGCGATCGTCGCGGTAAACGCCGATAGCGGCGCCGCTTCCCGCGATCGAACATCGCGATACGTCAGTGAGATACCTGTGGTACACCCGGGCATTATTATTAATAATCTTGTCTGGACGTCGGCTCGACAAACGGCCCGTGACAATGCGTCGCGCGCACAATAATAACGTGCACTACACAAAACGACAATTATTATTGACCTACGGACGCGCGACCCCGGCCGGGTTTTTTTTTTTTATAAATAATTCGTCGTGTATTATTACCGCCGCGCGCGGGGACAAAGGTACGACCGCAGTCCGCGTTCGGCCCCTAACGCGGCGATCATTTCGGAATGCACGGCCGGTTTTTATCGCGTCGGTTAGGTTAGGTACGTACGTCCGCGTACCGCACCCGCGAGACCCGAAAGGGACAGTAATTAGCTCCGTGGTTATCGATACCGACGCCGTTTTCCCGTGTGAATATTCGCCGTCGCGCGTCTTTATTGTTTTTCTTTTTTTACCTATTATCGTTTCGGCGGCGCGGCGCGCGGATCGCAGAGATACCGGCGGGTCGCGAAACGTAACGGTTAAGAACCCAGTCCGAATTCAATAACGGTATTAATTATGTACGATCCGAGCAGGTGCAACGGTTGGACTCGGATCGGTATTGACGGATTCGTATATTAAACGAGCTAGAATTTCGAATAAACCACGACGCGTAGTTACGATAACTTTAAAATTGAATGTCTACACGGTTATAGAATCGGTATAAAGTCAAGCGAAAAATGGTTTGTCGCATCTCTCTCTCGCGGAATGTTACAAAAACTGACTTGGTCCCTTCTGGTACAGATACGTAGGGCTCAAATAGGTTTTTAGATCTAATATTTTGATAATTACTGAATCGATTCAAACGCCGTGCATGACGTAGATGGCTCGGGCAGGGTTAAGTTGAACTAAGAGCGCGTGTTTCCATCCCAATTTTTAGTATACAGTGATCAGTGTGTATTTGTATACTGTGTCCAGTACCGAAAGTTTTATCGCATTTTATACCGGTTTTTTTTCACTGGAAGGACTGGAGGAACGTTGAAATTAATGATATACCTATTATCAATTGATATTTTTAATAGCCGTTTTCGCGGATTTATCACCATTAACCAAAATCGTATAACCATGTCTGATAATGAATGTAACCTGAATCGGCAAAATACGTTAAGTACATATATATTGCTGTTACGGGTTGTGCGTGGTAGTTTGTTGTTTATAGTACAACCGTACAGAATCTCCGAAATCGAAGTCGGACGGATAACATTTTGTAGTTTCTAAAATTCCACGAAACTTATATTTTTGAAATATTTCATTTCGATGAAAAATAAAAAAAATAAAAACCCCTACATAGTTTATATTTTAGTTTCTACTAAGAGTTAAAAGAACGATGCTGAACGGCTGTAAGACAAGAAAGACGACCTAGGATTATGGGGACGGATGCAGCCACATTTATAGATAATTGTATGTATACCTGTAAGCAACGATAAACCATTGTTTAAGAAAAAACTATTTTGAGCGGAGTTCAGTTGATAGTAATGCTTTGTCAACAATGTATAAGTCTTTTTGTAGTAAAAAAACTAAATAGACATCATGCATTTTTCTTTAATAATATTTGTTTAATATTGTACCGATTTTCCCGATTTTCCTACGTTTTTCCCGGTTTTTCACATTTGTTGGGAAAACTCTTGAGAAATCTAAAAACGACCCCATTAAAGTACCCCCCACCCTAGTGAATTTTCCTTTCAGAAACATCGCTATCATTAAAAATTAGAGCAAAATTGCTACAAAAGATACAAAATTTGCTCACGGAGACTCCCTAAAGACGGCCAAGACGCGTAATAGTTGAAATAAATAGGTACAAATCGGTACCCACAATATATTGCGTTCTCGGTGCATTTAGTTTTTAATAAACGGTTTTTTTTTTTTAAAAACACTTTTTTCGTCCCATGACTCATCTCTCATGTGTCATTATCGCAATAATAATATCGGTATATTACTCATAATTTCACAAAGATATCGGACTTTATTTTTCACTTATAATATGAATACAATACTATTGTATACGTATTTTATCAATACAACTGTCTATTATTCCATGCGATTCCCGCAACAGGCTTATCAAATCGCCCAGCCAATTTATTCGGAAATCAATTAACTATCATTAAAGATAAATGATTTAAGGGAAACGTAATAATGCTATCTACACGCCGTCACACGTTTTTATCGGTTTTCTTCTTCAAAACAGAACCGTGTAATGTAATATCAAATAAAACGGTGATCATTGTCTGGTATTATAATATCTGAATAATACTATTCGATTAGATTAAACATTTCGAAATTAAAATGTTCGCCGCTTTTGTTCGCGTTTGTTATCGCCATCGATTTACGCCATCAGAACTCGACGGATAAACACGTAAACAAAATTTATAATACGGGTAAATTCATTTTTTTTTTTCTAAACTAGCGTTTGATTTTAAGGTATACATTTTTTCTTATATACATAACGACACAGTAGTAATATTGCGACCCTAATAGTAAATCAAGTAATTTTCGATATTTTTGTATGATAAAACTAATATTGGATTCCGAGTGAAACGAGGTATCTGTTGGTTTTACTATGATGTACTGTATTTTTGTTTCTGTCTAGACAACTTTTCTTCTTAAAATTATACACCAATCAACGACGAGAAAACCTTTTTTTTTTTATTAAATTTTGGTTCTAGTTAGTACTTTAAATAGATTAAAATTTAAAAATAACGTAAGCATTGACAACCGTTTTTAATAGTGTTTTGTTATTATTAATTTTTATAATTCTAATCTTTTAATCTTTTATAAAACAAAAACCGTCGTTGTCGTGAAAATGCACATTGTCGAAAAAGAAATACTATTGACCGAGCTATGCTCAGAATCGTTTTTCGTTAGCAATGATTAATCTTTGCGTATAGATATAAATTAAATTGCCCTCTATATCCTACCTTCTAGCTTTTCACCTACAACAATGGCCCACATGTGTTGCCAAGTATGGCCATGAGTACAAATTATTCATTAGTGCGTATAATCGGACTCTGTGCTTACGTTGATGTATTAATTCGAGTTTTTCATCGGGACTTCTAGATTAGAGCTAATTATTTTTATATGCGTAAAATCAAACATGAAAAAGGTTCACATAGTAATGTAGATAGTTAATGAATAATTTCTGAACGAAAAACAACCCGGAAATCCATTCATGTCAATAGGCGGGCACAATACAATAGCCTTGTTTGCGGCTCGCGAGATTTCTCTAAAGCTAAAAAATCATAGAATCGGGAAATTTTATATTTTTAACTACACGTACGAAAATTAAAAATAATTCCTTGCACGGATCCGTTAGAACTGATTATAAACATTTCTGGTTTGTAATTATTATTTTTTAAATAAAATATATACTCTAAAGGGTATTATTGCAAACCGTAGATAACGAATTTATTTTCAATTTAATTCATGTATATCGACTAAAAACAAAAAAAATTCAACAGTTTTCGATAGCAGCTTTTACCAAATACGGTTTACTGTGGCAACTGTCTTGGGACGTTCAATTTTTCGGGAGCTTATATATGATTGGAGATTGTCAAGTATTTAACGGACGAATGATAGACAAGCGATTTAATTTACTGCGATTTGTGTAGAACCTGTATAGTAACAAATTGATAATAATACTGAGCCGATAATATTATAACCATTAAAATGACGAGTGTCTCGGGAGAAAAGTTGCGCGACAAATCAGAAACGTTCACATTTGTTATCAATATTGTGAAAATCATGTTTCATATCATATACATAATATTTATACGCGTACGCATTATACATGCGCTGATACAATTATTTGTAAACATAGTAGCGTATTTCAAAACGATGTGGTATATCGACGGTTGCAGGTAATCCCACTTTACACCGTATATTATTGTAAATGTAAATAAAGCATAAGTGTTAACGGGTACGTCCAGTGTTATAGAACAGTTTGTTTTATACATCGTCAACCTAAAGTAAATAATATTTAAATAAAAAAAATCACATTAAAATATTCGTCAACCTTAAGTCTAGTAACAGTAAAATTAAAATAAACCATGATAAAAAAAAAAGCACATAGGTATTGATACATTTGAAATACATTACTATATACAAATAGCAGCAGCAGCTAAATCGTTTTTAATGACAAATCATCGGTAGTTTAAGATTTCAAACCATTTTAGTTATTTCCCTATTCGGAAACTAATAACTCTATTCTAATATTGTCTACAGTTATGTGGATTTGTTGATTTTAATTTCGAAATCCATTTCTCCCCTCTCATTTACTGCTTTTCACGGCGTATTTCAGTTTAAACTGTTTGTGATTATGTACTTATTTCTATTTTTTATTTATGATGTCACATTTAATTTTAACAGTCTTCAAAAATATCATTACGGTGATAGAATTAATCAGTTCTCTGACATAAACGTTACGAGTTGAATATATCACACCAAAACGGTTTTAAGTATTTCCCTATTATAAACACAATATGTTTCTATTATTTTTTATTTTTAGATTGTGAGCGTATAGTTAGCGTAGAATGGATTGGTTTTGTTATAACCTCGATACATATTTGGTACTTATGATTAACGATTTCACAGTAACAGAAATCAGAACAACGATGTAGGTAATCATATTTACAGTGCTCAAATTGGACAAATAGAAAATAGACCTCCGGCTCAATAAAAAAAAACTTATCGTTAATTGCAATTGTTGAACTCAGCCTAATTCATTAGAAAGTTTCTTTTATAAAAATTATTCGCAAAAAGAGACGTACCGTCCCTTCGACCCAACAAAAATAATAAGTAAGAGGACTAAAAATTAAAAAAAATAACAGAGGAATTCCGTTCCCCTCCAATTCGAGTAATAAATATACATTTGATTATCATGGACTGTGTCCCGTGAAGGATAGTATGAAAGGCAACAGACCCAATATTTTTAGGGGTACCCATAATTTTTCTTTACGATCTGGAAACAATGACGCAGTGACGGTAGAGAAAACGAGGGGGAGACGACAGGGCGGTCGCCCCTCTTTGGGACGTGATATTTTTTTAGAATAATTTTATTCTTTTAATATTCTACATAATTATTTAAAAAATATTGGTTGCGGTATTTTTATAAGCTACCTAGACATGTTTGCTGGCAATTTAAGACAGAATGAAAAAAAAAACCACACCGAAATCATAAAAAAAAAAAAACAGATAATATAAAGTGATTATTATGGAGAATCGCCAACAGTAGGTAACTTTAACTTTAAAAAAATAACTCAATAAATTATGAGCAGACTACTAGGTGAATCGGATAGCGGAAGCTGGAATCGCGTTTTGATGCATTGATATGCATCCGGGGTTCGGCCTGAATCTCCAAAACTCGTGAGTAGCTGTTATAGCTAATAGACGATTCCCGGTTGTACCGTTGCATTTTTCACGGATTAAAAACTAGGACCCACTATATAATATGCAAATATGTGCAAAATATTATTTTTTTTAAATATTATAATATTATAATCATATTTGTTAAAAAATAACATTTTTAAAAAAGCATAGGTAGAGGCGGTTTAAGCACTCATCTTTATATAATTTAGAATAAGTCCTTTTACCCTAAACTCACAGCCCATGAGTATCCCAACTAACCGTATACTGATTCGTCGTTAATAATTAGCGAGGCCGAAATAAACACCTGAAATATTATCTGCGGGCATAATAAATAGTTGTTCGTCCAACGGTCTAGCAATACTATACTAGCTACACAACTGATAATCGAAACGTTTTCGTGCGGATCGTCTATGTGACCCGACATTTTAACCATTACGATTAGCGCACGTTTTACCGGCCCGAATTTGTCACGACGTCGCCGTTTTTACTCATTTACGGTCGAGTGCGCTATTCGGTAGGCTCTGCATATTCTTTACTACCGCAGCTGCCTATGGTTTATGCCGTTTATGGCCTAACATACAGACTATTATGAATTCGGTCGATTACACGGCACCGTGGCTGTAAATGGTGTTCTATCCACAACCACTGCTTGCCATTATCAACAATAACAATCGTACCGTTGTGTTATTATTAAATAATTCTAGTGTTCCCGTTATGGCCCATCGTAAACGTAAACGATAGAGTGACCATCACCCATATGTAAAAGTCCAACATTATTAACATTATTATTATTAAGGCTTCATAGTTTATAATTTTTTTTTTAACCGCCTATGAATGAATTTTTACTGATTATGTTATATACGAATTAATGCGAAGCACGTTCGGGCCATTAAAAGAACCGCGACCCGTGTGGCCCGGGATTCGGCGAACCAGTTCGGATCAATTTAATACTCGTAAATTATACATTAGGTATAAATTACGATAAATGCAGCTCGCTTAGACGCTCACTTAAACTGCGGAAACTAATTTGTAATCTAGACAATAAGTACGAGTACATTATTTGGGTTTACGCACAAGTTCTGCAAGTCAATTTAATATTAAAACCGACCAAAAATCCGGTTATTAGCTATTCCGCCCGCGGTGTAACCCGCGCCAAACAAACGAGTAATAAAAACGTTTTCGCTTTGGAATTCTCGTTTCAATCCGCGTCACTATATTATTGCAGTTAACCGTTTTTCTCCGTTAAGTTTGTTTTTAAAAATGCATTATCTTTTCAAATGTATGCGTGAATTATTTATACGATTGCTGAACAATGGAAAATACCTTTACATTTTTATTTTGTATCCAGCCCGAAGTACTGCATGTTGAGTCTACTGCTCAGTCTATTGGTCAGATCGAGTATTTCTGCAGTGGCTTTTGATCTTCTCGGCGATATACTCAATCGTTTTCAAAAAAAAAAAAAAAAACCGCATAACGATCGGACAATTAGTTTCTGAGATTACCACGTGACATAAAAATAACACTTTGTCTTGTACATATTATACCGGATAGGTATAATATATGTACGGGATACGTCCGGCGTTGTCCGTGCAATAAAACAGTATCTAAATAAAGTCAAAAGATAAACTATAATCATAATATTATCCTATAACCATATGGATACCCGCACAGCACGGTAATTGCGGTACGACAATTAATAACGAAGATTTTTTTTTCCGCCCGTGTTGCCGAGGTAACCGATTAATCAACGAAATATAATTTTTTACTGAAAATACCCAAAAACCGAATCTCAGGGAATGTTATTCAATAGGGGGTGGATTTATAATAGCTATAAACCTTCTCTCCGGACAACGCGGACCAACTCTCCGGAGTATCACGGCGATCGGATGAACGGTGTGTTTAGTTACACGTAAAGGACAAACACGCGCGCCATTCGGTTTTATACAATAATAATGTAAACAGTAATATCATAAATCTGTGTATCGAGGTATGGCCGGATAACAAATAATAATGGTCTGCGTATTTTTTTTTAAAAATATTTTTATAATTTGAGCCGCGTATTTGACGAATCGCGCCAAATACACACGGTCCCGAGTATGTCGAAACGGGGAAAGGACGATACCGGACCGAACGAGCCGCTGTACAAAACCGATACAGTTTAACTCGAACCCGGTCCTCGAGAGTTTTGTTTTTCGGGTGTATCCGAATTGGTTTCCGTTTGTAAAAACGTATTTTATGAAGGTTTTTCCGTTTTAATTTGTGATGTATCCGCTACTGGTCGAATCGGTTGGCACTGTTCGCAGTAAGATAGTCAAATACGCACATTTCCTTTCCCGTTCTCACAGGCTTAGGACTGCCGACTGAGAATTACTTAGATTTTATACTAAATAAATTTTGGTATTTTAAATGCGGTTTATAATACAGCCGTTTATCAATATACGTGTATCAAGACGGATTGACGTTATCATAATCGATTGCGGTATTTTGACCAATTCGGCCAGTCGTTTCGGCCAGACCTATTTCAACCTACCTGTTTAAATTATAATTTGACATCCATTAAGTGAGTTACCCAGGGGGGATATTCGTTTGGACCGAGAAGTTGTCGTTATACTCTGAATTTCGTCGTTGTTGTCGCAATGCTCACGGTCGAATCTGAACCCAATAATACACATACACACACACACACTACATATCTATACATATTACGCGTAAAATCAATTATCTCGACGTACATCGATGATCGATAACACCGGCTGTAGGATATAGACTATAGACTACTAGAGGTTCTCGAATTCCATTTCAATAATGTAGGTAGAGATAGATTTGGCGGAAACGATAATTGGCGAAAACGAAAATCGAGTTTTTTCGGGTTGGACTGACGCCCACTCGGATACTTCCTTTCCCCCGCCCCCCTCCCGACCGCCACCGGACCCACCGTTCGTCCCGTCGCCGTCACCGCCGCCGCGCGAAGTCGTCCGGACCACGGGCACGCGCGCGACGAGACTGTAAAGGGGACGGGGGAGGTGCGCGTTAGTGGCCTGAAGCGCACCGAAAAACCAGCCGATAAATACTTTTATAGCGAAAATATTTAAGTTCACAGTGTCAATAAGCGGGACGAAGTACAAAACATTACCGCGGGAGGGGGGGAACATCGCGGGGCTACGCGACGCGTCCGTGATTTTAGCGCCCTCCCCCCCCACCCCGAGGTCTAGTCACGCGGGGGTCGAACGCCGCCGCCCGTTTCGTTCCGGTCGCCGCGGTTCGCGCGCGTCCTGAACGCGCGCGCTCGCCCCGTTCCGGTCGCCCGCGTACGTGAACCGCCGCGCCGTTCTCGACTCCACCGTACCGCGTCGCGCGTACCTAACCCACGCCGCCGCCGCCGCGTGTTTCGCCCGTGTGAAATATAATATTCGTGTACACGTACGTACGCCACCCCGCGGAACCCCCTCGCGTTTCCGTCGCCGCGCCGCGCGCGCGTGTGCCGCCTCCGCGTACGCTCCGCATGCACGTATACGGGCGTAATCGTCCATCAAAACGGGTCGGACGCAATACGTGTGTGTGTGTATATATATATATATATATATATATATATAGAACGAGAGAGAGAGAGAGAGAGAGAGAGCCGGTGAGTGACGGACAGAGCTAGTCGTAGTGGGAAGGGGGGGGGGGGGGGGGAAACGGTAAAAAAAAAAAAAAAAACCCGTATACAGTCGGGCGAAAGTACGACGACGGCGACGTGAGCGCGCCCGAGCGCCCATCATTTGTCAGACCGCCGCCGCTATACTTCCACGTCCGCGGCCGCCGCCGCCGCCCGCCGCGCGTTTTGTTTATTTCTCAAAAGTACAAAAACTTACTTAGCGCTACGGCGGTATTCACGGGGGCCCGAGCCAGCCGGGTAGTGGTACCGCGTGATTAATGGCTTTTTCGCCGTGCACGTATACGTGTACGTGTATATGCGTACGTATAATATGTAAGCAGCGAGCGCGCGCGTGTGTACGCCGTGCGCCGTACGGTTGCCATACACACGCTCGCGCGAACGCGTGTGCGTTAAAAGCTATACACGACCGCCGCCGCACACGTATGCGCGTACGTTCGCCTGTATCCGCCGGCGGGGGCCGTCGCGCCTAACCACCGCCCGCCGACCTTACCGGCGCGTCGCTTACTTCCGTTACTGCACCGACACCGCCGCCGCCGCCGCCGCCGCCGCCGCCGCGCGATTTCGCCGAACCCGCGCGCACAGGTACGCCGCACGCACGCGCGCGCGATCGCGCCCGGCGTTTTAATGTATGCGTGCGTGCGGCGTGTGCGAGCGTGTGTTAACCCGCGAGACGGAATAAATAATGAAATATTCGAAAACGCGACCGGACTATTAATATTTATAATAACGTAGGCGGGGTTGCGAAAAAAAAAAAAAAAACATTTTTTTCTTTCCGTTTAAAACACGCTCTAATTGTCGGACGATTTGCCCGTTTCGAACGTGTGTACGGTTTTTATTTTTTTCCGCGGAAAAAAAGTGTCCACAAACGGAATACGAATTTCAGAACTATTATTTCGAACTAGACGGCGCGCACTTAAATCGAAACAATCATTTTGTCGGCATGAACAAAACGCAAAATACATTGCTGCCGTTAAATCCGACGTTGCGGTTTGAATAACGGCGAAATCCGGATTTTCCTGCACAACGATAAAAATGTCGCGGGTGTGAACATTCGAAATCCCTGTGATATCAACCGTGAATTTTTCGTAAATTCAGATATCGAGAAATGTATTATTTTGATAAAATGAATTCCTGATTTTGAAATACTATACGCAAATTGTTGCTTACCCGGATGGGCGCTAGGAGCAGCGAGTTTGTGGCGACCAGTTTTATCGCTAATTATTGTTTTTTTTCATAGTATAATATTACCGAGGTAGATTGATTCACCTTGAAGACTACACCTGACCAACCCGCGTCAACTCGGGTCTTTCTACCCGATCCGATTCGCGACCTATCCCGTTCGGTTTTACTCGATTACCCCATCCGCCCTTCAAGTGAAAGCCTTTCCGGGCGATGGCGTGATGTTCCATTACCATTTATAAAAATTATGTACCTACCTGTGCGGAGTGCCGTTTCCGGCGCTAAACCCCGGTGCCAGAGGAAATTTGCCAATGAGCAAAAGTAAAAATAAACTAAACCTCCGTGGGGCGTTCATCGCAAAAACATTCAATTACGAAACCATAAACATTTTCATTAACGCCCCAGTAGTCGTAGCGCCCGGTGCGTGAAGCACCCCTCACACCCACTGGGTACGCCCTGTGTGTAAGTATCGGTTAGAAGACGAAAAGGTTTGAACACCCCCGACCACACTGTTTGTTCGTATGTGAACTCGAAAACCGCAAAAATCGTTTTGAAAAAACTGTTAACCTATTAACGGAAATTCGATTCTTACCGTACATATGTTTTTTTTTTTTTTTTTGTTTTATTTCTCTTGTAATTTTCTTAGTAAATTGAAAATAGTTGGAAATTTTTTATACATTTTCAATAGTTTATTAGAGTTACCAAGGAAACGAGTTATAGTGTATTATTTCGTATAACTAGTTCAAAGTTTTTATGCATTCTAGTCGGCCACTGATATTCGTTATTATTCGCATTTTGTGATTGTCCGCATTTTGAAATTATCATTTTTTACGTTCGAAGAACAAAATGGCAATCGAATGGAAGTACAAAACAGACGATCTCGTTTGGGCAAAAACGAATGGTTTTCCCCCGTGGCCCGGCCGCGTAAGTGAACCCCCTTCGCTTAGAACATGCTCGAAGAAAAATAATTCTAGATACATATTTTTTTTCGGATGTAAAAATTACGCGTGGATTGAAACTGGTTGTTTAAAACCATATTTGCCATACAAGAATTTATTAACAGATAATGGTAAGACACAACATTTCAAGGAAGCTTGTAGAGATATTGAAGATTTTATCAAAACCGGAAGTGGTAAAAAAAATAATAGAGTGCCTGTAACTGAAACTCTTGTTAGAAATAAAACACCGAAAGTGGTTAAAGAATTATCGGCATTCAATACTCCATGTTGCAGTTCTACAGTTAATTCTACGTCTGGTTCAATAGCTAAAAAACGTAAGAACAAGTCATTGTTCGGCAAATCGTTGGCTTCAAACTCAGATGAGGCAAAGAGTAAACCAAAAAAATCGCGTGTCAATTTGTCTACTGACAATGTAGACGTATTTATAAATATTGAAATAAAAAACAATTATTCGAATCCACAAGGAAAAAATAATAATTTATTAAATAGTCCTGAAGTTATAGCGGCAGAGAGTACGTCAAAAGACGTATCAAAGGTTTCCAAATATTTATCGAACAAAAATATGGCTATGAAATTTGGATTCATTGGCTTGGGGAACATTGGAACTGAAATTGTTAAAAACCTATTGAAATCGGGACATACGGTTATTGTATGGAATCGAAGTCCGGAAAAGTGTCAACAGTTTTTGGAAATCGGCGCTACAGCCGGAATTACTCCATCTGACGTAGTTATAGGTTCAGATATAATATTTTCTTGTGTTTCTAACCCAAGAGTTGTTAAAGATATAATATTTGGAAATGACGGAATACTTTCTAATTTGGGAACAGGAAAATCATTTGTGGAAATGAGTGGTGTCGATCCAGAAACATCTCAGGACATCGGTGATGCTATTTCGAGCATAGGTGGTCGTTATATGGAAGCCGTGATTCAAGGAAGTAAGACCGAGGCGGGACGAGGGAGTTTAGTTTGCATGGCGGCTGGAGATAAAGGATTATTCGATGACTGTCAATCAGTGTTTGGCGCGATCGCTAAAAAATCACTTTATTTAGGCGAGATTGGGTCAGCCACCAAGATGAATTTGATTTTGCATACAATCAAATCCGTATTTATTGCAGGATTAGCAGAAGGTGTGGCTTTAGCCGATAGAGCAGGTATATCGTCAAAATGTATGATAGATATTCTAGCGAGAACGTCGTTAAAGTGTCCATTATTACTGGAAAAAGAAAAAGCGACGGTTGATAAAAATTTCCTACCACATCAAGCTTTAAACCACTCACAAAAAGATTTGAGTTTATCGTTAAATTTGGCAGAAGATTCAGAACAGTCTTGTCCAGTTTCAGCCACTGTTAACGAAGTCTTAAAAAATGCAAAACGTCTAGGATTCAGTGACCTCGACACCAGTTAAATTTGTGCTGTACACAAATTCGCATTTTGATTTGATTTTTTTGTTTATTTTTGTTTGTAAGGGTAAGTATACCCTTACATTTGTCTTTTTTTTTTTTACATTGCAACACTTGGGAAAAATTATTGTAGCACATAATATTGTATACTAGTATGTTCAATTGTACAAATTTGTAATAAAAATATTGTTGAAAATTACCTTTAAGCACTAATCTATTTACCTGTAATGATTTACAGATCAATGTCGGGCTAGCACAGTCGATGGAGTTCGAAACTACGACCCCGGTAGGTTCGAACTCCACGTTAGGCACCGATTATGTAGTGCGTATTATTCGACGATAAATTAAATTGCCGTTCAAACACTATAATAGCCTTTCGAGCGAAATGAAATAAGAAATATGGTTTTTATTATAATTATGGATTTTAATCGTTGTTCGTTTATGCGTAAACACGTAACCGTATTGCTACTGTATACTAGTATCGACACGGGTCGCTGCTTTATTATCCTGGATCTGGAACACACGGTAGAAATGACACTAAATGGACGAATGAACGATCCGTTTGGTGTTCAATTACTTTCTAGAATTCTGGACCATTAGGTATGCCGCAGTGATACCGTCCGAGGACCCGGAAAAGATTGTATACTGGTCAATCAGAGTGTTCGGGAATTATTACGGATACGTAAGAGTGTAATATAAGTGATACGAAACATACTCTGCTCGGAATCGTTTTTCGTTCGAAACGGTTTAGAAAACTTCTAATTGACAAATTAAATTACACTATGTATCGTCCCTTTGAAATTCTCTTCTAAAACAGTAGCACACCCATCAGTAGTATCAACTATATTTTTATTTTGAAAGGATTGCCAACGATTTGATTTTAACAATATCTTTTCCCACCTGTGGACTGCGGGATTTAACCACGTGCGTCCGATCCGAACAATCAGAAAACCTCTTTAAAAACACGCAGGCCTGACGTCGGAGGGTCGTTTGTTTGTAGACATCATCGCGTGAAATTAGCGCCTAATCGCATGCCTACTTCACCTGCCCGACATTATATTAAAAATTAATTGAGCGATTCGAATCCTGAACTTGCCTATTATAGGTAGATACTTGAAAATATCGTGTTTATACACGTCGTACTTAAGTATGGCGTGGGTGACGGAAAGGGTTAAGCGTGTTTGCACACCAATCCGAAACGGTACCCTTTTGTTGTCGGCACGATATTATTATTGTTATATTATAACTGCGCACAGCAGTGGCGTATTTCGTATATATAGTCCAGGATTTGTATCGTATTGTACAATGTGTGCATTATGATAAGGTGCAAAGTAGACTGAAAAAAAAAAAATCCGCGCTTAAGTTAAAATTGAAATCAAATAACTGTAATTAATTTGTTGCGGATCCTGTAACCTCCTATTAGCTCGTTTGTTCTGCCGAGCTGTTGTTCCAAACATTGAAAATATTTGTAAATTAATGGAACATCACGTACAAAAAAATCAATACGACAATAATATTTACTTTGTACTAGGGTGCGAATATTTATGCCACAAAAATGTCAAAATTTGTAAATATTTATGTAGTTATTCTTGCCAAAATAATGTTTGATTAAAACAACATGAAATATTGTATAAATTCACTTTTAACATTTATCATATACTTATACATTTACTTATACGTAACGTTCACCTTTATTTCTATAGAAATCGTATGCACTTGTAAGCTAATATTCCAAGTTGTTGTAGCTATACCACGAATCAAAAAAATGTACTATAAATATATAATTTATTTTAGATTCGGAGCGGGGCGAGGAATCCATTATTTTTACTACAATGTGTTTTTTTTCCGTCTGTAAACAAATTTTCGAACAGAAAAATGTTCCAATCGAAAAACGACAAAAGTTCTGTTTTTGTCGCATTTTACATTTATTTGGCGAGTAAGAAAGTCGTTTCTTGAATTTCTGAGAGATTTTCTTAATAATTGAAGAAAATTGGAAAAAAACGTAGACAGAATGGAAAAGTTTACGGAAATAATGATTTTATTATTTTTAATTTTTTTTTTTATATATATGTAATTCAGTTAAAAATATTCATAGAGACTTGATATTTTAACAGAAATTGTATATTTACCTTCTCTAGACGTGGTTTAAATGTTCATAATTTTTAAACTATTTATAGGCATTTTATGCAATTTAACAAGAGATTCATTATTAATTGCATACAACGGGGTCAAAAAAAAGAAAAAGTTAAAAAAATTATAATAATATACAATATAGTATTCAGTTTTATTTCCACTGTACGCGTAACCAATAATGATAATACAAAAAACAAGGTGAGATAATGGGGACGGGTGCAGCCACTGTTGTAGGTGGGAAGTTGATAAGGTATAGGATACAGACAGAAATGTAATGTATATCTGTAAGCAACAATAAACCGTTGTTAACGAAAAACCGATTTTGTGCGGAGTAAAGTGATTTTTTGTCAACAATATATTTTATGTCCTATTATTTGTGGAAAATAATTAAATAGGCGTCATCTATTTTTTTTTTTTTTTTTAGTAAAATATGTTTAATATTGTACCGATTTTCTCGTTTTTCCTACGTTTTTCACATCTGTCGGGAAAACTCTTGGGAAAATCAAAAAATGACATCTTCAAAGTATCACCCTAAGAAAATTTCCTTTCAGAAAAAAGTCTACATCGTATTTATCGGAGTAAGTTTTCTGGTAGAAAAAGCGTTCACATAAAAAAAAAAAAATAAAATTAATATTTTTTTAACCGTTGTCGGTTAGGTTAGGTTGGTATTGGTAACTGTCGGTTTTTTTTTTTTTTTTAAACGTCCGTTTTAAAAACCGTCTGGAATTCCGACGAAAAGAACGAATCGAATACGGTCGGGGTACCCTCAAACGATCGTTTGTACGTACGGCGCGTACAATATCGTATCGATCGAAAAACCGTTTTCCGAGAAAAATCCCAACACCACCAACTCCCCTCCCCCATCCCCTTTATGTCCGTCTCAATAAAACTTATATTGGATCGTATACTTTTCGAATCGCGCAACGGTCTAAAACGCCACGCCGGGGGATATTTCCCACCCCCCGCCCCTTCCCATGATCCGACAGGTACGGCAAAAGTTTCACCGCACAATGCCGTGTATGCCGTACGATATTGTTGTCGAATAAACTCCGTGACGTATTTACCGTTATTGTAATTACAATTGTTGTAATTATTATTATTATTATTATTATTATTATCGTCATTATCGTTATTATAATCCGAAACGCTCGGAAAAACGGAATGCGCTCGTTTTTCCCGAAACGCGATTCATTGTCCGCGGCGCGCATTACAATCTCCTTTCGCGCGCCGCCGCCGCCGCCGACTTCCGCGCTAATTACGCTGTCGATTTAATGAGGATAATAACATTACCGCCGTTGCCGTCGCGATAAAATTATACGCTCGCAACAACAACGTATTAATACCGTATAATTATCAACGACGCCGCCGCCGGTTACAATAATGATAACAATATTATCATTATTATAAACCGCCTCGTTCGGGCGCGAAACGCGGCGTCTCCGCCGGAAACCGTCCGCGCGCGCGAGCGGTTTGTTTGTAACGTACGATTAAATCCGTACGCCGCCGCCGCCTGGCGACTGTGTTTCGATAATGAGAGTGTCACGCCGAGTCCTCCACTGTTCTGCCCGTATGCAAACTCCGTTTCTGCCGGCTCGAAACAAAGTGAAATTCTCACTGCCGGGTGATCCGTTGTTCAAGCGGCCAGGTACGCTCGATCGTCTCGGAAAGTATTTTTATTTTGTTTTTTTTTTTTTCCGAAATTCGCTTTCTAGAACACTTAAGAAACAGACCGCTCCGCAATATCGGGTTCGTGTTATATTTCGTCGCCCATATTGTTCGGGGTAAAACCACTGTACCTACTTTGGATTCGGCCACCTATGTTAAAAGTTCCATAAATTGTTGGGATATCCGTTGAAATACATTTTGGTGTTGCAATTTTCGATTTCCGTAAATCCGTCGACGGGATGTTCCGCCTTTTGGTTTCGGTTGGAGGGGAGTAGAGTGGTGCATTATTAGTATCAAAAGCCGGTAGTGGTTTTACCCCCGAAAAGAAGGGTGACGAAATATAACATAAATACAAAATTGTGTTCTCGCTTGTTTCTTATATATTCCAGAAGACAAATTCCGGAAAAAAAAATAAGTACTTTCTGAGATTACGAGTGCCCACTTAAACGGATCACTTAGTATATACGCGGACGACGTGAAAATCTTTCATAAAACTGATTCTCTCGCTCGTCTTCGGGCGGATCACTAGTTTAAGCTTATTCCTCAACTTGAGTAAGTGTCAAGTGTTTATACTTTCTCCAGATATCGTTCGCCTCTAGTACGCTACTGTTTCCTTAACAGCTAAACGCTTTAACGAGTGTCTTTCATTAAAGATCTCGGGGTGTTTTCATCGTCTGCTCTTTCTTTTGAACACCGCATATTAATATAACAGTAAACAGATAAGTACAATAGAATAAAGTGGTCTGCGTTGTCAGTAATGCCGGCGTTTGTTTTAGATCTTCATACCCGGGGAGGGAGAGGGGTATCGTAAAATTCCAAGGGAGACGGCAAAACCGAATCCAGGAATTAATATGTCGGAGAGGGGGGGGAGAATTAATAAAACACGCTCGACGATGACTGTTTTGTTTTTTTGTAGCTCGTTAAAATACGGTTATTAGTATACGATACGATATTTTTTTTATTTTACCGTCAACGAGATGACTCGTCATCGGCCCACGACCCCTTTCACGTGTAGTTTACGTACGTAATAATGGCGTACATTTTCAGGAAGCCGTATACATTTTTCTGCGGGGGAGTTATTCCCCCCGGTTAGTCACCTCGATACAGGCGTAACGGTCCGCTCCCGATTCTTGCACACGGCGATACCCATTTCGGTTAGAACGGGCCACCGCCCATTGTGGACGAATGTAACTGATCCCAATAACGTGTACGCAGAATCCGCCGTGATTGAACGTTTAAACCTATTCACTTCTCGTTTAGCAAAGACAAAATAGGCGGAAATATCATGATGCGCTGAGAATATCGAGAAATAACGACGGGCGGTCACCGCAGGGTTTATTATATAGGTCACTTTTGGATCGATTTCAGTTCGTTTCGCCGCCGAGTGTCGGAGCCTGTTTTTGCGGCTGTTTTTACGATGCGAGGCAGTTGTGCGTCATCCGAAATATCACAGACCACGTGACGACCGTTCAGAACGATTTATAATAACTCGCGGTGGTTGTAACGCATGTAGTATTTTTTTTTTTTCTGATAGTTTAAAAGAGAACCATAATAATCGACGGTTTTCCTTAAATATTTGTTTGTGTTTTTAGATTCCGAGTGAAGTGAGGAATGCATTGGTTTTGTAATGATGTTTATTTTTTTTTTTTTACGTAAACACTTTTTCTAACAGAAAGCTTACTCCGATTATCAAGTTTTTTTCGTCTAGAAATTGGTTTTTTAGACCATTTATAAGAAGAACAACTATAACACGTTACAATACCATTTCTTTATGTCGCCTTTATTTTAGTGGATGAAACTATCGTTTATTTCGATTGACTTACGGTAACCTATACTAAAAATTCCATAAATAGGCGGAATTTACATCCTTGTGTTTAAATCATTGATTTACATCAACCCGCTGACGAAATAATAAACTTTAAATTCGAGGCAGGTGGAAACAGTGGCGAAACCGCAATACTGTCCCCACGAAACATAAAAGTCGGATATCTCGGACGGAAATTTCGTCAAGGAAATTGATTAAACCGATACGCTTGCCGATATATTCGTGGAATTTTGTACACGGGTGGATGCGGATTTCACCCTCCGAAATAAAGGCGACGAAAAATAATTGAATAAAGTAACGTTCTGTACAGCTGCCCGTTTCGCAGACGTTATATGAAACGAGTTCCGACGAAGTTGTTGCTATTTGTTAATGTTCTAATTGATTGTAATTTGTTGTCATCGTGTTGTTGTATTTGCTGGTTTTCGTAGTATTTAAATAACTGAATTCGCTTTGTTTTTTTCTTCGTAAACACATTATATATTATTATTTTAGAAGATCCTCCTTTCCACCTGCACGAGTTTGCTTAAAGAGAGGAGCGTAACATAAACTCGTGTATTCGCCTCGCACTCGTGTTTATATCTTTAAGTAACGACATTTCTCGAGTCGAATGAATAATAACAATAATAAAAAAATAAAAAAGCCCGAGAACTTTCCGGAGATAACGATTGTCTCGCCTTTACGGCGATCACTCTATTTCAGGCTCGTCTCCAGAATTTTATTTCGGGGAGTGCCGATCAAAATGTAAAAAACATTATCATTGTTATTTGAGAAAACTCCTGCGAAAATCAAAAAATGACCTCCACAATCAGATTTTTTTCAGAAAAAGTGCGAATCATTGTAAATCGGAGAAAAATTGCTGGTAGAAAAGTTGTCCACAG
Organism: Cinara cedri; assembly: GCA_902439185.1. Lineage (NCBI taxonomy): Eukaryota > Metazoa > Arthropoda > Insecta > Hemiptera > Aphididae > Cinara > Cinara cedri. The sequence goes on from CABPRJ010000001.1 coordinate 527,489, forward strand.
AAAAAAAAATTAACATCATTGTAAAACCAATATATTCCTCGTTTAGCTCAAAATCTAAAATCATATTTAATGTACATAGGTACCTATCATCAAATAACGTTTATCACAATGTATATTGGGTACTGAATGTCTGTAAGGTTATTGGGTTTAAAATTAATACAAAATTTTACCACCTTGCTGCGCCTGTCAGTGGCGTATACATAACTTTTGTACGGGGGGGGGTGGGAAGATTGGTTTCAAACATTTTATTTTTGAAGGAAAATTTGTAAATCTAAGTATACCTGCACATTAAAATAATAAATAATACAACATAATATATTTAATACATTTATTTCAATATTCTACGGAAAATATTATAATACAAATTTTAATTTTTTTTTTTTAGTTAATTCATCAATTATTTCTTCAGCAGTGATAGGAATGACCGCGGCCGTTTGGTCAAATTATATTCTTGACTTTTATTATAATTAAATTTTATATGGTATCATATCATACGAAATTAATATACGATTAGTGATTCGTGAATTAATATTAATCCTTACAATTTTTTTTTTTTTACGTTTCCGGGTAACGCCCTCGTATAAAAACACTATTTCATAGGTTTTGAAAAAACTCCAGGGGGGACCTCACCTGCACATCCCCCCTCGTACACGCCTCTGGCGCTTTCCCGTAGTCCATAAAAATAATTTTTAGATTACCCCTCTGCCCTGTACTCGCAATATTATTGAATTTATTATCTATTCGTGTGACATTACAATGCATAACAGCGCTAAGTTAAATTACTCATTAGGTAACGGATTAAAACTCATTATGAAAATTAACACAAATAAACATTTTGAGGTTCAAGCAAAAACAACATATTAGATATCAACTTTAAATGTGATTAAATTAAACTAAATGTCAACATCCGGAGAATCCGACCGGGCCGCAGCCTCGGGGGTTACTTCGGCGCAGTCCTCCGTGTCACCGTCGTATCTCCCCGGCGGGCAGCCCGATATCAAGTGTTGCGCCGACCGCAATCTGCACTCTGGGCTCTCTCCGAACTGCCGTTTGTACACGGGTTCGTTACATCTGCTTTGTCCCTCGGAGGACGCGCGTTCGATCGAGTCTGACCCGGGCGTTCGCACGGAGGTCCGTGCCCGAGAGACCGGGGGGGCGCGCGCATTATCATCCGCGTGAATGCCTCCCCGGGACTCCGTCTACGGCGAAAGGCAGCACCGGTGTTGTTGTGGACACACGCGTACGCGGCGTTTTAAAACGATTCCGATTCCCGGCGGGCGACGCCGGGCGCAGCACGGAAAGACGAGCGCTGCTGCAGTCGGATCCGACACGGACGTGTACGGCCGCCGCCGCCGCGCGGAAAACGCTGTCGCGTATGAAAACGCGAGCATCTAAAATCGTTGCTGTTGTTGTTGTCGTTGTTGTTGTTGCTGTACGCGTCGCCGGCATTATACGGGTACGCGTAATAACACGACGACGACGGCCACACGTAAAATAATAATAAACGGACAGTGTGAGACGCGCGGCAGGACGGTTGGCGATTGACGGCCGAGCGGGGGCGGGACCGACGGCGGCGGGGGGACGGCTGTAGGAATGGGAATACAAAAAAAAAAAAAAAAAAAAAAAATCCATTAAAACATATCGACACGGAAAATCACCGGTGAACAAAAAAATGGTTAAAAAAAAAATAAAAAAAAAAAAAATGATAATATAATGTTGTATATTATTATGTACCACGTCGAGTACGAGTGCCTGTGGTATCGTATACGCGTAGTCGTACGTACGTCGCGCGTGTAAAACCCCACGACGAATCTCCCGGCCGTCCGTCGCGTCGTCGCGGAGTCGCCGGTGTCCGGGCGCGGCGCGCGGTGCGGCGAGTAGCGTTGAAAATCGTTGAGAAACGTTAAGAATAGGATTAGGTGCGTTTCTTCACACACACACACACACACACACACGCACATACGCACGTCTGTACACACATATATTATATTCGTAGTAATTTTTTTTTTTTTTTTACCATTTTTTTTTTTCGCCTTCTGATTTTATATACACACACACGCGCGCGCGCGCACGCACACACACGGTCGCCGCGACGCGCGGAGAACCTCGGCGGTCCGGTACGCGTCGTGCGTGCGTGCGTGCGTGCGTGCGCCGCGTGTATGCGAGCGAGCGCGCGCGCACCCCGCGAGAAAACTCGCCGGAAAGCTATTACGGAGCTATTGTCCTCCGGCCGTGGAAAAAAATGAGAAAAAAAAAATAAGAAAAAAAAAAGAAAAAAAAAAAGTAAAAACACACATACACACATACGCGGTCGTCGCGCACGCCACGCACACACACACACACTCGCGCACACGCACACTCGCGCACCGCGCATCGCAACAACGTCGCGTCGTCGCCGTCGTCTCGGTCGTAGAACAACGAACCCGCCGTCCAAGTTCCGTTTGTAATAACATAATGATTTTCCTCTACGAAATAACGCGTACGCGGCTACGCGCGTACTCTCCGTCCCGCGTTGTTATCGCGCGTTCTCCGCGGGTTCGCGTGTGCGCGCCGTACACACAAGTCGCTGCGACGTGACGAAAACCGTCGGGTCCGCAAACGTCACGGGAATCACACGGCGCGTCGTCGCGTTAGAGAGAGAGAAAATACGAAAATTCTCCGTCTCGTAACGACGTCGCGTACGCGGTACCGCAATCGAGATCGCCGCCGTAATACTCTACGCGTTCGACCGGTGATCTGGGACGCCGTGTACAGGGGTGGGGGGGGGGCTCTGGGGCTCTTCATCCTCCCCGCGAACCCGATGAGACGAAACTCGGCCCACCTGCCCGCGATCCTCTTTACGTAAAAAACAAAATTAATTAATATTATTGTCGCGGACGGTCGTCATGACCGCACGCACATTCAAAAAAACGTCGTCGTTCGAGGCCGCACGATTTTACCAAATGGTTTTACCAAAACGATACCGTTCAACACCGCGCACATTTTACGTTGTGTCCTGTCGGACGCAGTTTCGCCGAACGGATCCGCGGGTCGTTTTCGGCTAAAATTGTCCGAGCGAGCGCGGCGAGCCCACATTGGGTCTCTCGTTCCACCGTTTCGCTGCCAATCAAATGTGTGCGGTTTCAAATTATCGACCTACCGAATTTCCATTTTGAACAATAGACGAAATGTGTGCGGCATTAAACGACGTAAAACGTACGGCTCTGAACGACGCCCTATTGTCATGTACACAGCCTCGAAATACTAATTTCGTTTACAACGAATTAACTGAAAAGATTTTTCATTTTTGAAAAGGTTTTGTTTTGGTATTGATAGCAGAGAAAAAGTATTATAGATTACGGTAATCAACCGGGTACTTGGTTAACTGGTGTCTAGCACCAGTTTTACATTTTTTTCTTGTGATTTTCCGTTGTGCTAATACTATTAAAATTTTATTACATACAAAACAACCAAACAACTGTACTCTTGTTTCAATAGTTGTTTAACGAACAATAATTTAATGAACGCAAAAATGAGAAATGTATGGTAAGATTAAGGTGAAATTGCACATGTGTTTTTAAAGGCTTTTCGAAATCTACCTATGATTTTGAAAGGTTTAAAAACAGTTTTTAACGTTTCAACGATTCACCTCGGACATACGATTTTTCCGTCTAGGGCGAAGGGGTACGGCCGTTTTTACCGACGACAATGACTTTGCTGGCTTATGCGTAACCCGTCGCTAACATAATATTATTGTTAATATTGACGGGTGTGTACCATTTTATTTTTAATCGATAAACGACGGCGTTCTACGGCTACTACGCGTGTTTCGTTTGATTTACGTTACGAAAAAGTTAGCGAAAATAAGTTAGAAATCGATGGTTTTGTTTAGAGTTTGAGATGAAAACGTTGAGAAACGGATTTTAGCGCAAAACGATATTATTTGATATTTATTTTCCAGGTATTATTCCTGAGTGACAGCTATTCGTGTGCGTGCATAATATGATACAGCTATTATAATATGTATAAAAGCAAATTTGAAGCCAAAATAGCAGAAACGTATAGCAAGAATTGAATTTCCGTCGATGTTACGGTTCGGTTTTATAACGGATGATTATTATAATTTTTTGTGAAACCAATTGGCAGCATTTTTGTTTTTTTTTTTATTATTATTCTGAACAATAATTAATTTTTAAGTTCAAAACAAAATGTACTCGATGGTAGTGGAATTCGTTTTGTAAAACAAAGCTACACCATAATATTTCTAAAGTTTATATTTGTATTAAATTTTAAATGATTAATTTTTTTTGTGCACAACTTTTCTACCAGAAATTTCCCTCCAATTTATAATGACAGCAATTTTTCTGAACGTTAATTTGACTGGGAAGGCACTAAACGTGGCCATTTTTCGATATTCCCAATAGTTTTCCCAGCAAATGTGAAAAACCGGGATAAAAATGGGAAAACCGGGGAAAAACGGTACAACATTAAACAAATATAATTAAAGAAAATACATAAAGCCTATTAAATTACTTTACCATAGCATGGTACCATATTTATATATGATTGTCAAAATTGTCTCCATTATCCTAGGACGGTTTTTTTTTTTTTTTTTTTTATTATTGCCGTATTTTTTTTGACTTTGTTTGCTGATTGTCGGACCACGCCGTCGTCGTTTGCGCACGCGATAACACAAGTATACTATAATATAAAAAATATAGGTGCGCGCATAGTGAAATATTCACCGTTGCTCCGCGGAAATTTTTGTTCGGAAAATACTTAATGAATATAAATGACGGGCGGTTTGACCTGTGGCGGCGGAGGCGGAAAAACGCGGGTCGAGAAAAAAAAAACCCGATGCAGATTAATGCGCGCGGCCGGCCGACGTAAATTATAATGGACGGTCTGCTGTTTTTCTCGTTTATCCCGTTTTTATACGATGACGGTTACGACCGCAACGTGTACAACATTATAATAATAATATTTTTTAGTGTTTTTTTTTTTTTTTTCTTTATTTTTTTTTCCATAATGTATACGATATACCCTCGACGGCATTTTTTGGCGAACACCGCCGACGTTAGTCGTTTTCGCGTTTTTACCGCGGCTGTCCAACGACTATAATATTATAGTGATGCGAGAAGAGAATATTCTCGAGATTATTCCCGCGGAGAATTTTGTTGCGAAATCAAATCAATTCCGAAACTGATCGTGTGAAATTCGATAATGCGTCTACTCCGGACTTCGTCTCCGATACGGTTTGGTAGTTTTTAAACTTGACCGTACTGAGAGAATGAATGACGAAAAACTACATATGCGTCAAGCATGAAGCACGATGATTGCGGACACGATTCTATATATGTACATCAAAATTCATTGTGTATTACGCTATAATATCCAATCTATACGTGGTCCGGTGGCGTGACGAACTCGACATTTATTAGAGGCAAATTTGTCGGTGAACCTTCCGCCCGTTCACCTAACCTTACTCAACAGCTAACACAAATCCCGTTCGTTGAGTTCGTTTTAAAGGCTGCCCGATAAAATAAAGCGGAACCTAAGCCTTATTCCCTTTCCGAATGTATCCACGAACAGACCCCTAAACATTTGTAAAATGTTTTTACTCCAAAGCCACGAACAAAACTAGTGTTCACACCGTGAATTGTTTGGGCTTTGCCCCCCCCCCCTCCTTCCTGAATACTACACGCGTGATGGGGTTAAAAGTTTAAACAACAGTGTTCGTTATTTAAACGGTAAACCCTGACTAGTGATAGTGCAGAACGTACACAATTATTTATTATTGTTGTTATCACTTGTCAACAATACCGTTATAATAAATTAATGTAATCATTCAATTATCGTGTCAAATATAAATTAACACTCGTCACCATATATTCCGAAAATCTCGGAAGCACTCGCTTCTATATTATCTGGAATCGCGGCCGCACACACAATACGGGTGTACGGTTAGTAGAAAAACACCGAGCACTGGGGGACCGGACCCTGGCCGCTCTTGGAGCCGAGCGCTCCGGCCTCTGCGAACAACGATTCTGCTATAAAAGTGCTAAAAATACGAATGTTTAGAAAAAAAAATAAAGAAAAAAAACGAATCAAATTCGCGGATAACGTGTGATAAACGAAACGAGAGAAATCGTAGAAATGACAAAAATGACCGGGAAACTCATTCTGTCGCGTCACGGCGTCCGTCGTCTACGGAGTACCCGTCTCGCGGTTCAGAGTTTGCGATTTCCCGCTTGGAAATCGACACCGCGACCTCGGAGGCGGGGCCGTTCCCGCGGACGACGCTCACGAACTGCTCGTTAGCGGCGGTCATTGTGACTTTGAGCGTTACGACATCCACGGACGTCCGTCGGTCGTGGCCGAGAAGGGAATCCCGAGGGGCTGTCCCCCGGGGGTCTGCGCTCGCGCCGACCTTACGGGACCTCGTCGTTGACGGTTTCACTCGACGCTGCCGTGCCCGAACGGGTTACCGTCTTCGGCAACGCGGACGCCGGGGAACGGTCGCGGTGGAAGCCGACTGCCGACGGCCGGAGACCGAGCGCAGGGCCGACCGAGCGCTCGCTGCTGTCCTCGAGTGGGAGGGGCGAGGGAAAGCGAAACAAACTCTGTTTTTCCGGGACACCGTTCTGTCGGAGGCGTTCGCGCGCGTTCTGCGCCGATCCGGCGATGAACGGTGCCGCGGCGAAACACCCCGGGGGCCGGTCGGATTTTCGCGCGACATCGGGCCCGCAAAAACAATACACGTCGCGATCCGTCCGCGCGCCGCGGAAACGATGTGACGGCCGCGATGTCGCAATAACCGTTGCGTCGTAATTGAACGGATTTCGGTTCGACCGGCCGCTCGCCGATACGCGCACGGCACGTCGGCGACTGTCGTCCGTACGGGAAAAACGGCGACAGGTGCACCTACCCGGCCACCCCCCCCCCCTGGTGTAACAGCAATATTGTCGTCCCGAACCGTAACGTTCGAAACGGCCCGGGACCGGGACGCGCGCGACAGTGATACCGCGGTCGGGGACTTTTCGGCACAACCGTTCGCGTTCCGGTGTTCGAAAGTCTCGAAACGCGGCGGTGTATTGACGCGAATACCGTCGCGCCGTACGCCGCGCGAAAAACGAATCCGAACGGTAAATCGTCTGTGATTTCCCGCGTTTCCTAACGAATCGGAAAACCCGACACTATCGGTACAATTTTTTCGTCGGCTCTTGAGTTTTAAGACTTCGTTGGCGACCAACGGGCCGTCGTGTGTCGGGCATTCCGAAACGCGCGTGACCGAACTTCGTTCAGAACAATGATTTACCGGGTCAGCAACGGCTCATCGTCGCGTACGGATTTAAACCGAACAGCCGCGTCATACTTTCTCGACTTCTCGCCTACGACGACGGAGCGTACCCCCCCCCCCCCCCGGGACATTATTTTCGATATCCCCCGGTAAATACCGCCGGTGTGTGTTTAACCGCCTGACGTTATTGTGTTGTCGTTAGCGGAACCGGGGGTGACCCCCTACCCGTCGTCGTCGCGGCGCCGAACCCCCGAGCGCGAAATTAATAACCGTCGCCTTGAACCTGTCCGCTCACACGTTGTTATGTTCCGACACAATATACAATATTGTTGTACGCGCGCGTACGGACAGGTACGTTCGCCGGAGTTTTTTTTTTTTTGCAGGGCGGGTTGTGGGCGGGAGGGAAACCGTCGAAAATAATAATAAATAATCGTGAACCGCGTTCGGAGTGACGGCGCGTTTCGAGCGTAAGGGTTTGTTGCGACGACAACGGCCACGCACCCGTCGTGCCGTCGCGTACGATATACACGTATGTACGTGTGCGGGCGCGGGCATCGTTAACACCGCGTCAACATTATTGTCGCGTTGCGATCGCGGAGCGCCCGCGACGTGTTACACTCGGAAACAGTGAACCGTGTTTTCGGCGCGGTCGCGGGAGAAACGCGCGCGATAAGTCGACGATTTCCCGAACGCGGTACGAGTCGCGTCGGTACTCGAACTCGTACCCGAACGTCCGTGACGAGAAATCCGCATTTTTTTTTGGGGGGGGGTGGTGAAAGACGAAAAAACTCGAAAAAATGTGCGTGATATTTATGCGTACGCGCGTGCAGGTGCCATACTCTCCGAAAACACTGTCGCGATAATTCCGCGCGGCCGGGCGGGACGTTTTTCGAGGCGGCGGCGGCGGAGGGATGGGGGGGGGCCGGCGTATTTCCCCCCTCCCCCGACTCCGTCCCTACGGAGCGGACGCGGCGTTTCGATTCGGCCGTTTTCCGAACGCGCGCGACCGTGTGATGATCCGTCGTATCGCGCGCGCGCGCGGGGCCGTCTCTCGTACGATATTATTATTTTATTTCTCTCGCCTCTCGCCGTATCGCGCCCGGTCGGACACACAATCACAATCCCATTATTAATAACGACTACTACTGCGACGACGATAATAACAGCAATAATAACAATAACAATAATAATAATAATAATAATAACAGAAGATCCCGGCCGTTTCTACGGGGCCGTGCAACGCGGCGCGTCTGTTCCGCATCCAAACGCCGGTAATTTTAAATGCGTTTACGGACCACTGGTACTAATCGGTCAACGATCTCTCCTGTCGCCGTCGTCGTCGTCGTCGTCGTCGTCGCCGTCGCCCATCGCTACCACGCCGGGTATCTGCCTACCTACTTACCTGCCTGTCCTGCCCGCCGCCCGACCGCCTACCTACCGGCCCGTACTGCCGCAGCGGTACACCCGACGACGCTTCTGCCGCTCGTTGTTTTTATTATTATTATTGTTATTATTATTATTATTATTATTATTATTATTATATACAGTGTGTATACCTCCTAACACCTAGCTGTTATTTTTTAAAAACTCTTTTGTTCGCCGTTGACGTCGCGTTCTCCGCTCCTTCTTCTTCCGGCCGTCTCGATTTCATAGAAGAAAAAAAAAATAAAAAAAAAAAAAAGAAGCAAATAATAATAATAACACCTACCTACCTGTCTACCTGCCTGGTAATAATAATAATAATAATAATAATAATCAATTGCTGTTGACGGTCCGCCCGTCGTAATTGCAACGGTATCCTTGTTTCGCAATGTATTCCTATACACTACGGTCGCGATTTTTATGTCTTTAGTAAAAATAAAAACTGCTCGAAAACGAAAACGACTAAAAAAGATGCCTTTAAAATGTACCTATACATAGTAGCCTTTAAAAAGTAAACAAAAAAGAAAAAAAAACGATATTAAAAGTGTATTAATATTTTTGTGGTTTTTTTAAAACAGCATTTCATTCAGGTATAGGTTAGGTCTTCTGGCTTCTTAATCATTCGTTCTGAAATAACAATTTGAAAACTACATTTTAATTATTTTTTTTTAATGTTCTACTTATTAACTGAACAATATTTCTTCGGAGCTATATCTTACTACGCATTTCGTACCGACAGCGGTCGGGCAAAAGTCTCGTGTACAACAATTTATGTGGGCTGTAAGAAAAATTGAAAAAAAAAATAAAATAAATATTTGATACTGGGGATGGGAACGGCCACTGTTGTAAGTGAAAAGTTGGGAAGTTAGGATACATAAGGTTATTTCATTTATATCTGTAAGCAACGGTATCTGTATACAATGAAAAACTATTGCTGACGAAAGACGATTCCACGAGCATACTTTGAAGTGCCGAAAATGCTTATTAAAAACAAAATTCAACAAAAAATGTCTCTTGTCGTTTTTCAATTGGAGCCATATTTGGGCTAGAAAACGTGGTAGGTATTTTTTTTAAAGAACGAATTCGTGTAAAATTGCTCCGATTTTTACGTGTAGCAACTTTTCTGAAAGTTCACGTTGTCTAGATGGTACTTAAAAGAGGTCGCTTTTTGTTATTCTCGGGAGTTTTTTCATCAAATTTGAAAAAGCGAAAAAAAAATATCGGAAAATGTACGAAATATTTTATTGAAATATTTTTTTTCTATGTACAGTTTTTCTACCAATAATTTCGCTCCGATTTATGATTGCATAGCAATGTTTCTAACAGGATATAATATGACTGTGAAAGTACTTTGACAAGGTAATTTTTCGACGCTCACGAGATTTTTCCAGAAAAATGGGAAAAACCGGGATAAAACGTGGGAATACCGGGAAAAACGTAGGAAAACTGGGAAAATCGGTACAACGTTAAACGAATATATAAAGCCTATATAATTATTTTACTATAAAACGACCTATATTTTGTTACAAAGCATCGCTATCAACTGAACTCCGCTCAGAATTGTTTTTTTTCGTAAGCAACGGTTCGTCGTTGCTTATAGGTGTACAATTACAGTATCTATAACAGTAGTTGCACCCGTTCCCATTATCCTAGGTAGAGCCCGACATACCGAATATAAGAAGTAATAACAGTCTAACAATCGAAAATCGAATATGACAAGGTTATTTCAAAACGTTTTTAACCGAACTGTCGCGGTTACGTATGGACAATGTAATCAATCCATTTAACGTTCCATACCATTCAGACTTCTTGCCGCTATTTTCCATTGCCATTTTGTCGCACCGTACTTTTAAAATCGCTTCTTTTTTTTTTCAATCCTAAGGTCGTTTAAATGATAACCGTTTGTCGTATCTATTTTTTCCTGTCGTTTACATTAGTTCGTAATAGCTCCCCGTATGTCTCTCCGTTCTCGGTTCGCCGTCGGTTTTCCCATTTTTTATTACGGTTATCCGAGGGCTATTTCGTATTGAGGTAACGCGTTTTCACTCGGTCTCTGCGTATACCGTACCGAGTGTTCCGTTCTTCCGAGAACCACGTAATTTCCCGCCGCGCCCGTGTCCGAGAAAATTTTCAACGCCGTAAGTGTTTCAGCACTTATCGCCGACCGATATTATAATAACACCGTACGGGCACCGCTCGTAAAGCGTTTTCGGCGTGGATACAGCGGAAACAGCCGGTACTGATGTCGCGTGACAAATGGATAAACGCGGGATTAGTTAGAAGAAAAAAAAACGCACATTGAAATAACAGTCCCAAAGGCCGGAATGCGCGGCGCTCCGCGTGTTTCACGACGCGTCGCCGTGTCGAAACCGAGTGTAAGTGCACCGACGGCGCACCGTTGTCCCGTACCGGCGAGATTTCGTTTCTCGGACGGCCGTGCGACAGCCGCACGTACGCGTACAGCAAACACGCGACGCACGCGGCACGCACGCACACTGCGCGGATCGGCCGCGGACGGAGAGAACAAAACGAAACGAGACGACGGCACGACAACGCGCGCGTCGCGGCGCCGTTTCGGACCCGGGGGATTTGTTTTTGCGTTTCCTCCCCCCCCCCCACCGCCCCGCACGCCGTTTTCTCGGCGTTCGCGCGCGCCGCCCGTGCGTTGCCGTTCCGACCGCGGCGGTCCGGACGTACGCGCCCGGCCGTGGACACGTCGCGCGCTGCCCATTACGCCGGCCGCGTCCGCGGTGACGGGCGGCGATCCGCGCGCCGTCGTAATAAACCCGACCCCGTCCACCCCTACCGTTGTCCCGGCGCGGAATTCGCCCCCCCCCCCCCCCCCNCCCCCCCCACACCCGCGAAACGGCGCCCGGTTTACGCGGTGCCCGAGCCCGTACGCGACAGCGACAACGACGACAACGGCGTCCGTCCGTCCGGCGAAAAAACGCGTTCCGCGTACGCGAGCAAATACGCGACGGAACAGCGGGCGCAAGCCCCGCGCGCATTACCGGTAAAACGTTGAGGGGGGCAATCGGTTGTTGTTTTTTTTTTTTTTTTTCATCCGACAGAACGAAAAACCGAAAAACGCAAAAGAAAAGCCCGGCGCCGTGTGTCGTTATCGTTATTATCGTCGGGTGACGCGTAAGGGGGGGGGAGGGGAGGGAGAAAACCTCCCGCGTAACGCGTTGTACGGGCACGGCACCGTCCTCGTGATAGCAAAACGTTTGATCCGCGAACGGACGGAGCGCGTAAACGCAGCGTAATGTTTTCGTGCGACCGGCGCCCGGTCAATCGCGTCCGCGGCGCAAAAATCGCATAAACTGCGCACGTAAACCGCGGTCCGTCCGGGCGTGTACCGTGGTAACCGCGGTGTTACGCGTGCGTGAATGCTTTTTTTATCCGTACGCAAACGTTGTGTCCAATCGATATTCTCCCTCCCGTTTCTCGGACCACCAGGACCGGCGATAGAAAATTGCGTTAATTTTTTTTTTGCGAATCGTGAGAACGGAATTTGAATTCATCAATTACATTCAAACGTTGTATTCCTTTCGGTTTTCGTAAAGTTCGTTTTATTAAATTGAAAAAAAAAATAATAATAATAATAATAATAAATCGCCGTACACGTTTTTACCGTTTTCTTATTCGCAATTTTTACGTTTTCGTCGATTTTTAATTATAAACGAAAAAAAAGCCAAAACCGATATTTTCAACTATACCGGTATTAATACAATTCTATTTTTTTTTTTTTAGAGTCGGGTAGTGTGAAATCGTATCGCGTAACTCGTGTCGCGATACAATTCTGTAAAGTATTGACAGCACCTTGCATTTCGACACTGAAATCAGCGCACTATCGAGTATATTATATGGCCCTCGGGCGCCCGATGTGGGTGCCAAGTAGGGACATTCTCGCCCCGACTTTTCGAAAGGTTACATCGCGAATCGAAAGTGACCGCGCGAAAACGGCGGAACCGTTGGGAATTCCGAAAGTGCACTCTCGCGCAACAGTCCAACACCAGTGTTTCGGATACGAGTTGATCGAGTATCCGGCACACGGGTACGTTCAAATACGTACAAAATGTGAACATCGATTATCGCCGTTTCCGCGTAAAGCGGTTTGACGTCGGTGCGGCGTTTTTTTTTTTTTCCGAAATAAAAAAAATAATAATTTTTGAAAATCTAAACGAACCGCGTGATAATATCCGTCGGGGTACATACGCGAACGTTGTACGACGTTTTTTTTTTTTCTGTCTCTCCTAAACCGCGCGTCGCGTCAACCAACACACGTCGTTGGACGAATTAAACGACGTGAACCCACGCGCGACGTTACAAACGTACACGGCCGAGAATCGGCGGATGCGCCGTTACTCGTAATGTACTCACAAACGATTCGCAATTGAATTCGCCCGAGACGGCGACTGTGCGCGCGGTCGCACGGCTCGGGTTCGTAATCACAATAACAACGATAACGATAACGATAACGATAACGATAATATTTGTTTGAATTCGATTAACGCGAACGCCCGCCGAAACGCACGCACAAACGCGTACACGCCGTTTGCGCGTGTGCGTTTACGCGGGACCGGCGGCGGCGGCGGCGGCGGCGGCGGCGGGAACGACGGGAAATCGAATTCCACTCCGGCCCGGCTCGCGCTGCGCAGCGGGGCGGGCGGGTATAACGGCCACGCGCGCGAGCGGGCGTGCGATTATATTGTCGCCGAACCCGAGACGTTCGCAACGATTCCGGTTAAAAATAATTCAATTAGACGCGCGCGCGCAACGACGTTAGCCGTGATGATATTATTGTTGTTGTTGTTGTTGTTGTTGTTATACGGTTTCGTCGGTTTGTGCGCGCACCGATAGCCGTTTATGCGAAAACGCGCCGAGATAAACGGCAGTTTCACGCGGATTTCGACGTTGAAAAAGCGCAATAGGAATATTATTATATTTATTTTTTTTTTTTTCCGGTCGTTTGTTTTACGGTAAAACATAATAATAGATTTGCAATTCGAATGCGATTTTTACATAATTTATTTGTCTATCCGTCTATTCCGAAGGCTGCAAGTCAAGGATATCGGATGATTATATCACGATTTAAAAATAAAAAAAAAAAACAAAACAAACTGTACATTATAAATGCCGTGTTATAAGGGAAAAAAACGAAATTTCTATACGATCCGATAGGAGAAAAAAGACTTGTTCTTGTTACATATGCATTTTTAGGCAGACATAGATTGTAACCATTGTGACCATCCAAGTATGTGTGAGTCTATTGAGAGGCGGGTTATTATGAGGTAGGGTTATTGAATTTACGTTGAAATAATTATTGCCGACCTAAACCGATCTTAAGCGGAGTCCAGTTAGTACGCAGAGTTGTGTACGTGTTTTAAGATTCCGTGATTTTCGCTATAGGCGCACTTGCGCATTTTATCTATTTGATTATCACTAAGGTTTCCAAACGGAATTAGCGGAATAAAAAAAAAATTTACCAGGATTATGGGGACGGGTGCAGCCACTGTTATTGGTGAGTAGTTGGGAAGGTATAGTAAATGGTAAATTTAACGTATATCTGCGTGAGTAACGTTAAACTATTGATAACGAAAAAACGATTCTGAGCGGATTTCGGTTGAGAGCGATGCTTTGTCAACAATATGTGTGTCATATCAAAAAAACAAATTAACATCTCGTTCCACTCGGAATCTAAAATAATATACACATAGTATATAATACACGTGTAATAAAATACTGTATTAAAAGTCATCTGACGAAATGTAGAACCGCGAACAATATGACGTTAAAACGATCGGATTGGACAATGCGCGGAGTCGTGTTATCGCAGTGAAATACGTAATGTAATCGGAAGTCCGCCAACTTGTTAGTAGATATAAATTCTTGGAAAATATGTCCGCCTCAAAGTTCCGCAACACAGGTATCGGAATATTTCAGTTTGTGTCCGTTATCCCGCCGTCGCCAATGGACTCCGCGAAAAGCAGCCGAACCGCGTAATGTGCGCGGTGCAATCAATTGATATTTCGATGATCGAAACGGTACACTTTAAAGTTTCTCTTCCAGCAGCTGACGATTTGTTACGCGATTTCAAATGCGTTTCGGTTCGTTGTATTTTTCATTAAATTACGACAACATTATAATTAAAATATACGTGAAAATTATACGATTTCCCAGAGAGAACAATTTGTATTCAAACAAAAGCGAGTCAATTGGTCGTCGACATTAATTGAAAATAGTTTAAAATATTTGTACTTGATTATGAATTTTCATTTTCGCGATTGTTAATTTAGTTTTTTTTTTTTTTTTTTATCGGGTTTCGTATACGGCCGTTAACAAAGGCATGCATAATCTATACGCTATACCTATTGATTTTTAATTTCTTTTATGACGCACCGGTATGAAAACGATTCAAACGTTCCTGTTCTTTATTTTATTAAGTTGGGCCCGTAAAGAACTTTTAAAATCAAATACAAAAGGCACTTTAGAAAAATCGATCGTTTCAACTTTTCGGAAATTTCGAGAACGTTTACCGCCAGACTTCGAATAAACACACGAATACATACGCGTGCTCGGACATGCGACATATAATACACCGATATTGTAGATCGTCTCGTTTTCATACGCCATTGGCGAAATAAAATAAAAAAATATAGAACAATAAATATTGAAAGTAAATAAATATACAAATAAAAAAATGAATACACGGAAATAAAATGAATTTAACGAATGAATGCGCGCGCCTGGAGTATTACGATAAGTGTATTATACGTGTTTATCATAATACTCCGGGCGACGCTTTCATTCGTTTATTTATTTTATTTTTGTACACACATTTTCTATTTACATTGTATTTATTTACATGTGTGCATTAACACCGTTTTTGGTAATTTTGTTTTTACTTTATTGTTTCGTTGTTCGTTATAAAACAATATTCGAACAAGTGTCATTTTACAAGACGAGATAACATTTCAATTGGTCAGTCGCGATGACGGATTTTGCTACGCCACGTTGTAGAGGTTTCTTCAGTCTTACAGCGGGGGTGCTCGTATATTTTGTCTGTTCGATTGAAATTCAAAGGCCAATATTTAGATTCTGAACGGAGCGCAGAGGCTTATAGTTTTTATTACAAAGATACCAGAAGACTCGCTCGGATTTCTACGTGCAGCGCATTTTCCGAAAGAAAATTAGCGCGGTGAGGTACCTCAGGAATGGGGCATTCTTAGATTTTCTCAACAAATTTTAAAAACCGGGAAAAACGGAAAAACTAAACAAATATCATCGAAGAATTTATATTATGCCTATTTGATTATTTTACTATAACACGACATGTGTATGTGTATATATTGCTGTCAAAGTATCAGCAATGGTTTATTGTCGCTCACGCGTATACGCGCAATTACCCGAAACAGTGACCGAACCCGTCTCCATTATCCTAGGACGTCTTTTTAAATTTTAATTTCGCTCTCTTCTTGAAGATTTTACAACCGCCGGCACATTATTTGCACATAAACATATAATATGATCTATTAATATAACGAGTAAATATACATTACTTGCCACTCTTTATTTATATTGTTTGTTTTCGTCATGTCCCGGGTACATTTATTTTTATCGTTAAACACCGCGCTATATTCACCATAATTATGTATTTCGACTAATGAACGTGTAATGGCTACTGATGACCTGTTAAGTATTTGTTTTCAAACATTTGTTTAATGATGTGTTTCCGGTCTTTTTCAATGGCGTTGTTACTGTCGGTCGATACTGCCGGTATCCGGTGCGTATTTACCACACATTACTACCCGGTGCCCGGTCCGTAAAAGAATTTCCACACACATCTCCGTTTCTAATTTGTATCGGTTTGTCGCGGAAGTGGGGTGGGGGGGGGAGCGGGAAACATCACCGCGGACTTTTTCGGTTCCCGGGCCGCGACCTTCCGAAAACGACCGCGCACGCTGATCGCGGAAACCAATTTCATTATTATCGCCACGACCGGTCGGTCGCCCGTATTTTTTTTATTTATTATTATTTTTTTTTTCAATATTACCGTCGTCGTCGTCGTCGTTAGATTATTAAATAATAATAAACAGTGCGTGTACGGCCGGGGGAACGAAGGCTCGGCAGAGGCCGTGATACAGTCGTGCGAGCACACATTTAGCCGCGGTAATGACGGCCGCGACGACATCAAAATCCGCCATATGGCCCTGCGCGCTCTCCAACGTCGTCGTCGTGTATTTATTGCCGTTTTACACGCGAACGCGTCGTCGACGACGAGGGTTCGAGACGCGCGAGATCCACGCAACGGGACGGTTACTGTCGCGACAGTCGGCGTTTACAAATACCGCGACGATAGGGACGACTGCGTCCGCGTGACGAATCGGGCAAAACGACGGCAGACGTGACCGTTCAGAGTGGTCGGGAGAACGGTGACGGCGTATCCATCCGACCCCGGGACCCGAACGATTTCTACAGGGGACCGGGACCCCCTTTAAAGTCGGGCCCCTTTGAAAATTGCGCAAACGCACACGAATTGTTGAAATAATAACGTAACGATTCCGGGCGGACTTTTAAAACGATTTCAATGTCAGTCCGATATTCAGATAATCACATTAACCGAAACCAAATATTTGTTGAATGTTGATTGAGAGACTAGTTCAGAGATTAGAGACGCAATAATTTTTGTGTATTACACTACTAATATTACACTTATTTACGAATTAGCCCATACAATGTTATGTCATCAATATTATCCATACAAATCAATGTTTTGATTGTGTAGGTCCTAATTATTTTTGCTTTGCCTCAAGTTTAACAAGTGTTCAGCACCCCACTTCACATAACGTGACTGACGTCAAATTTCATATTTTACACGGATATTTTAAATCATTCGTGAATTCGTTGAAAATGTGATTATTAATTACTTTGATTAGTCGATGTTTGGAAAAATAGGTACGTATAATATAAATATGATAACATTTTGGAAGTCTCGCGGTGTGTATTTCGCTATCATATTATCGTATTACGATGATCGAGGGGTGCTTCTGAGTTCAATTTCCCTTAGCTCCAGTGAACGTCGAGACGGTATTCTGATAGCAGAAGACATATTATTATCATGACAATAATAGAATAATAATAATAGATTGAATTTCGATAGAAACGTCCGTAAAACGCACCTTCGACGGTAAAAATAAGACAACGATACCATGATGCAGTGTTCACACAGTGATAATTGTATAGTTATACAGGATGTCCCTCGGATATCTAACATACGCAATAACTTTACTTCTGTTCTTTTTTTTTTTTATAATTACCAGAGCCTTGCGCTATGATTTTTCTATTTAATATATTTATTTTTAAAACTAAAAACAATATTCATTTTCAAAACCATAGCCATTTTACAAAATTATTCGGCAATACATTTTGTGTGTGACGAGTGATTTACTAACGATAAGCTATTAATTTTCTACGACTTATTGAAATCGTTAACAAAATTATTTTTCGTGGAAAAATTGGTGAATCGATTGATACTGTTATTAGTATAGTGACAACGGAAATAATTTAAATCATCGTAAACTTTGAAAATTGTATACGATTAATGAAACATTATCGGTAAACATTTGTGTCACCAACATTTTATTTAAAAATAAATGTATAAATGGATTTTGTAAAAAAAAAAAAAGAAAAAAATGGAAAAATCACAACGCCGAGACACTATAGTGATTATTACAAAAAAAATATAAAAACTTAAAAATACCGAACAGAAAAAAAGTTATTGTTGCATCTGTCAGATCTCCGTGATACACTCAATCTACTGCCATCACTCTAACTGTAGTGACCGTTTCAACTGTCGTGCATACGCGTGATAGTGTTGTAGTCGTAACTTTCATGACAGTTCGACGATTTTTTTCGAATTTCTCGACTGTCACGATAGTAACTAATATATAACGCATCCGGACAGGCTTAAATAAATAGAAACAAACTCACTGCTAAACTATAGCGGCGTCATTCTTCCCGAGTTTTCGATTTCATACAATTTCTGTAAGTTAAAAATAGTACACGTCATGTCATTGAAGTACAGTACAGTGTAATGTATAAACTCACAGCGCTACGAAAAGACACTGAAAGTGTCGAATTTTTAAACTGAATGGAATTCGGTTTTTTTAATTATCAATCGTAAAAGTTGAAAATAAAAGAAAAAAATAAACGAATAATCATTGAAACAATAATAATATAATATTTACCGTCGCGTTACGTTTTCATTCGGCCATCACGCTTTTATCCTTATTCAAATTATATGTACATTTAATAACATTATTAAATATACGGTCGACGGGGATGAAAGAGGCGCTGAAACCTGTTGTATAAACTTTTTTTTTTTTTTTCTCGTGTTTATACAACGAATAAGGCGTTTTTTTTTTTTTTTATATTCATCGTATTATATTTTGTACGGTATTATACCTACAACACACGTCAAAACGACTCGATTGTGTTCGACCGTTGAAATATTCAAATTTGATAAAAGCCCTCGAACAGATTCGATTATAGACCGTCTGCTTAAGTGTATATACACTATACAGAGTGTAACAAGGTTATTTAACGAATGTTATACATTTTTTATTTTCAATTGAACATTTCAAGTATAAAAAAAAAAAAAAAAAAGAAATAATTACTTTTGTCATAAAATATTTATATTTATATATATTATTATATTTCTAATAAATCGTAAGACTTCCAAAATTAGTTAAAAATAGTTAACTCAACTTTTAAGTAAAAGTCGCCTAAAATTTTATCTAAAAATCGGCTTTACAAAATGGTTATATCGGTATTTTTTTTAAATTTTAAAAATACAATTTTACATTTTAGATTCTGAGTGGAGCAAATATTATGGTTTTACAAAGATGATTATTTTATTATTTTTTTTTTTTTATCTGTTAATAACTCTTCAATCAGAAAAATTTCTCGGATTTCTAAGTGTAGCATCGTTTCTGAAAGGAAATCGGTTTGGGGAAGTACTTTAAGGAAGTTTTTTTTCGATTTCCTCAGGAGTTTTTCTAGCAAGTATGAAAAACCGGGAAAAACGTAGGAAACTAGGAAAATCGGTACAGCATTAAACAATTATTTTTAAAGAATATATATAAAGCCTATTTAATTATTTTATTATAAAATGAAATATATATCGTTGACAAAGCATCATTTTCAACTGAACTCATTTCAGAATCGTTTTTTTGTAAGTAATGGTTTATCGTTGCTTACTAGTACACATTCAATTATCTATAACAGTGGCTGCACCCGTTCCCATTATCTGTTTTTTTAAATTCACTGTTCACGTACGTTATATGTACAATATACATACTGGATTCTGTGCGAAGTGAGTAATGTACAGGATTTTAATTTCAAATGCTTAAACCTTAAAGTTTAATTAAACAAATTGTAATTATAGCGCCAAAATGTATCGGTAACTAAAAAAGAAAAAAATAATTTAAAAATATTCAGTAGAAAAAAAAATTCTTACATTTGTTGAATATTTTTTCACGCCCTGTATGTATACAGAAAGAACAATCTTTTCAAGCTGTTATAACAATACGACCAGCAGTGTGTCGAATATCTGTCGATGAATATAACGACGAAAATAGATGAAATCGGACATTTTCATTAGGTTATACGAAAATATTTACTTAAATGGTTCACAACAAAAGAAATTCTATTAGTAATTTCAAATTAATGTGCCTATTAAAAATACGACCAGGTCAAGTGTTTAACAACAAGTGAACAAGTTTATAAATAAATGTAAATTGATAATAAAAGTCGACGACTGAACGGTACCAGTGGTGTTTGAACTCTTCAATGACGTCGTCAAAATCAACATCATTGTTTACTTTTCCACCAAATTAATCGTAGAAATCGTCATTAAAGCTAACTGTTGTATTTTTAATGCGAAAATATCTAAATTCATTAATTGAAGGATATTTGAAGTAATTTACTTACTTTCAGCGATAATTTAAGAATAGGATGTATTAATCGTATCTGAAAATAAAATAACCCTCATTTGAAGAATACGGAGAAAAGTCACTTTTTAGAGAATACGGACGAACTTTGTGTTATTTTTCAATGCGATTGTTATTATGCGCCTCAAACACGATTTAATTCTGTTCACTAAATTTCGAAGTTCAACATTTAACTTAATCCGAACCATTTACTTTATCCGAATACATTCTATCCTTTCTCCACTTCGCCTATAGGGTTCGTTCGGTTATAAGACTTACTTCGTGATGGTCCCAAAGCAAATGTTAAAAAAACAGATGACCTTCGATATTCTATAGTACTTGAAATGATTGCTGTCTTTCGGTATTAATTAATTTTCCTTGGATCAAAATATTAGACATTTATGTTTCCAAAAAATCTATAAAAATTATAATAAAGAATGTAAGATGTTCTTAACAACTCGGAAATGCTATACATTTTTTTATTTATTTTGTATTACATTAAATCTAAGCGTAAAAATTGAACGACAATATAAAAACAATTATATTTATAATTTATTTCGTGGATATTTTTTAAAAATATTTGTAAGTTCTAAGACTTTATAAGTCCCGAATCCTGGTTATAATAAATAAATTAGATAAATATATAATGTAAGAGATAATAGTAATAGATCTACTCTTCTTGGCTTCAGAGCTATTTCACTCAGCACCTACGCGCTCGGGATGTACCGTTACGTTCCTATTGGCTGCCAACATAGACGATCCGTTTAGTGACTAAACGACTAAATCGACTAGAATCGACTAAACTTTAGTCGATTCTAATGAACATAATATTTAGTAACTATTATAAGTAACTACGTAATGTGTCCTAATTTTCAGTTGTAACTATACCCATGACATCGTAAGTACTCGGCAAATAATTTTTATCAGTGTATTAACAGTTGGTATCTACCTACGGTTAGGTTATCGATTATGATTTTGATCATCATTTTGGTTCATATTTAATCAAAAACATTTAAATTTGTATTTGTAACAATTAACACTCCAATTTTAGTTTCAAAATGATTTAACTTTTTTTTTTTTTTTAAAAAAAAGAGCCAAGGGGACGATTTGATACGCAGATTTCCTCCCCCCCCTATGGTTACACCACCGTTGCCTCTTACTTATGACGTTATATTTGCTGTCGAATTTCTCTCTCTCACCATTAACTGAATGGTTTTGTACCGTAATATTTTTACCAATATTTAAATATACGAATATAATCTCGGGGGATCCGCGTTGGCCTCCGGCCTCCTAACTACCTCTGCTATTTCTTTAACGGTGTATATTCGGTTAGATAAATTCGAAACCGGCGGATTCGATATATTTTTATTATTATTATTATTATTATTATTATTCTTTTTTTTCTTTCAATAGACATTATAATAACTCGATGCTAACGCGATACGAAACGCAATTATACCGTTGTCTACTGCACAAAATTGACTACTTCCTCACTTAGAATATTTCTTTTCAATTCTATATTCCAGATACGTTCAATTATAATTTAATTATATTCGAGGATCCGTTATAAATAATAACGCGTATAGATACCTATATTATAATATTCTAATTGCCGCGCGCTATGCATAGGCAGTCTGTATAATAGAATATTATTGTTATTATGGACGTCAACCGCCGTCATTTGCGCACATTCATCACATTTTTTCCCGAAATCAGTCAGGCCAATTTACCTATTAGGAATTTTTTTCGCGTATAAAAATGTCTATACACACATATATATTATTTATTACGCGTAATTATATTTAAGTGCAGGTTGTACACCTATATAATAGGAGTACTAATTGGATACCTACCACAGCAGTAATTTTGTGTACTCTGTTGTGCGTTGCTGCGATTTGCACTGTGTCGTCGCTCCGGGGTTATTATGCATGCACATCGGGAATAATTTTTACTTTTTTAACGAGTCAATTATATCGGTCGTTTTGCTCCGTAAACGAGAATGTTTTCTCGAATATTATTATACGGAGACTATATTGTTATGCCCTAGCGCAGTGCACGAGTGCAGTATAATACAAATTTATAAGGGGTTTTACATAATTTATAGTATAAAATATTATGTATTAAACCCCGTATACAGGGTCCCGACCCGCAGCACCGCGGTTTATATCCGCGATGATAAATAATAAAACACGTGCGTAAATATAGTTTAATATGATACGGCAACGTGCGTTCGTAGCTTTTTGTAATTCGGTGAGCAAACGTGTATTATTATAACCGGTGCATTGTACACAACTATTTACTAAATAAAAACACCGGTTGTAGTAACGAAAAACGCAAAAGGTCCCATTCCATTATCGTTTTTTGACCAGAGAGTGTACGTATACAATATAACACGATGGAACTCGGCGATCGGCCGACTTTGGAATGGGAATACGGGATAAAATACAATATCGCATTGTCAGCGGCGATGACGGGCATCGACTATAATAGGCAGTTAAAGATTCAAAGTTGAGTTAAAAATCGATTTGTATTTTTTTAATTTGTTTACTTAATTATCGGTATCCGATCACCGGCAATAACGGAGTTGATTTGGAGTTATACATTTTCCGTTGAATTTCAATATCGATTTCACCGCGTTGTTGCAAGGACAGGATGTTTTTCAGTTCTGTACGACTCTAGGCCCCCCCTCCCCAAATGATGCTTAAAAAGGATTACATTTTGTATACTATGCATCCGTCGTGTACATGATCAAATTTCATATTTTCGCAGAAAACGTCGTGTTTTAAATTCCCTTACAAAAGAAAAAAACTCTAGCAACCATATAAGTATTTTAAATTAATTATTTATAAAAAAAAAAAATGAAATATTGTTTCGGCGACAAGTCTGTTGAGTGAAATTCGACTAGAGTGACGGAACGCACTGCAACTGCTTTCGGATGTTTTACTTTTTTTTTTTTTTTTCTGTATGTATATTTTAACTCGACTATTAATCATCGTGTATATTTAACTCCGCGAAATTTTTTTCCGAGCCATTCAGCGCGACCGGCGATCTCGCGTAACGCTCCGCCGGTTTGACGCACGACCCGTCGTCGTGCGTGGATACCTGCAGTACACTATTGCGATAATACGATAAATGTAATAACAATATAATACTAAAATGCATGCGACTACCGGTGTTTGAGAGCCCGTAAAAAAATATGACGGTCGGCGGCCGAGTCAGAGGGCGGTCATCCGCCGCCGGAACGGCGTCACCGTATAAATACAGTGACGACTTCTATGTAAATACAGTTGGATGCTGTTTATTACTAATAACCGTAGTAGTCGTTTGTCCTCGCCGTGACCCCGGCTTTGCCGCTTTCGCCACTTCCATTCGTGGCCACCGGGAATCTCTCGGGGGAGATGGGGGTAAAGTCCGGCTGTTGGAATTCAAACGTGTTTAACGTTCCGTACCAAACGCATAGGGTGTACGCTGCGGTAACGGCGACTGCGTCTTGGTCATCGTGCAAACGAACTGAGACACCGATTCGACATTTTCACCACGCGATATTTACTGGGCCGCGTTTTCGGATTTCGAAAAATGTGGTTTGTTTTACCAAATGAAAACGGTTCTGATGATAGTAACTATTCAGACCCTGAAACGGAACCGCGTCCGTTTGTCCGTCTCCTGAAAATCGCGTTATTGTCGCCCGCGAACTTTGCCCGTTCGAGGGGACGGGAGGCGCTCTGAGGGCCTCTGAATTCGGTCCAATAGCCACCGAGGCCGCAGTACCACCACGGTCACACGCGATATTTCCATTATTATTATTATTATATCTCGAAATTAAATAATCTTTTGGGCAGAACGGCCGGGTGCGCCAGCGGACGGCGGCGTTTCGGCCGAGATCGGTCGGTCCGATTCCGCCGCGGTCTGACGTCGTCGTAACGAGCGCGGCGGAACGGCGAAATATTTTAGTCCGGTGCGACGGCGGCGACCGCGGCCGTGTACCCGAGGGACGGAGCTCGGGACCGGAAGCGCGCGCTCGGGTTTTCGGATTCGACCGGAAGTCCGCGTTTCTGTCGGTGCATATATTATTATACGTTATTATATTGCGGCGAGCCGAAACTCGCCGTCACCACCCGCCACGCCACGCCGCCGTCCGCTCCGACAATATAACATAATATTAGAATATTGTCGAAAGCGGAGGGGGAGGGGGCCCGATTAAAATACAATATTTTCCCCGAGACTCGTCTCGGACATTTGTGCCGTTTCCCGTGGAGTTTGGAAAATCGGACGCGTTCGGCCCGGTCGGACGGATACTCGGGTTATATGTCGCGGATAAATAGCCGTTAAGTCACCTAATTGCGTAGGACGCACCGAAAAAATCTCTATTTTTCGTCTAGGACGGTTTTTTCACTTCAATGTTGTACGCGTTATTCTAATGTGCGTTTTAAAACAAGTCGTGGTTTTTTCCCCCGATTTTCCGTGCGTGCTATAGGTTATGCCGCACATTGCAGCGAGTCCGGCAGTGTAGTCGTGCGTATTGGGTACTTCTTGGGTTTTTTTTTTTTTTTTCAATATGCATGAGCTCAAATCTTTTCTACATGAAACGCGGGCACGGAACGTTCACAGAAACGCGTATACTTATAGTTGTTATTCGCGTATACGTCTTGTTTTTTATTAATTATTATCAAAACATCGTGTATTGATGCATCTTATCGTAACGATTCAACGATGAATAAATACAGACGCAGTTGCTGATGACTAATACTCGGAATTTAATGTTTTTAAAAAGTACTGAACACGCTTCTAAGTTTTTAGTTGCGGAATCAATCACTAAGCATGCCGAAAAACGCACTATGAACTTTTGATATGTTTTTCCTTTTTTTTCAATTCCTAGCTTACTTAGCGATAAATCTAGTAATAGCCTACATGCAAATACGGGTCTACACTTTTTTGGGAGTTTTTTTTTATGTTATTCGGTTATAAATACACATAGAGACTTGAAACTTGGTAACAATACTTATATTGGACTTACAAGGTAAAATTTTCAAAATCAACGGACTTTTTTTTTTATAAGCGTTTTGAAATCAAATTTAAAGGAAAATCGCAAAAAAAAATTACGGCATTTCAAAATATGTATTACCGAACTTTCGTCAAGCAACGATATAAATGAAATAACATTATGTATCCTACCTTCCCAACTTTTCATGTACAACAATGGCCGCTCTCATCCCCAGTATGAGCTCTTATTTTGTTTTTATCCTCATCCACGTTATTACACATCATACTAATATCGTATTGAAATATATAACCACCGTCGTCGTCGTCGCAGGAGTTCGGCACCGCAAATTTATATATAATTTCTAGAGTGCAGCCGATGTGCGTGTATAATAATTGCGCTTAAATATTCCGAAAATCAGAATTTCAATTGTACGCGAAATTTAACCATAAAAAGGGAATAATATTGCTTGATTAATCGCTCTGTATACGCTATACAGCGTAAACTCGAATTTTTCATAGATGATTTTCATAAAATATGGTCTTCTGTTTGAAAAGATGAACAATCTATATATAGTCTGTATTTTTATCGATTATTGTTTTTTTACAAGGGAAAGTATAAAAACTAAAATTCTTTCGAATTAAAATAGTTTTAAATCGTTGAATTTTCCCTGAAAGTAGAGACTTTGGCGCTGTATTGTGTATTTAGAGATAAAAAATTAACTGATAGTTGTTGAAAACGTTTCGAGTGACAATTTCGAGGAGAGTAAAATTTTGTCGGTACCGCTTTAAATTTGTATATTATCAATTAATAGCATGACTTTTAATTGATCATTAGTAGTTACAACGATACAATTTTGAAACTTTTAAAGGTTCCTTATCATACTGGATCAGATTGAGTAGGCTGTATGTAAACTGCGGCAAAATTAATCTTTTTCTAAAAGTCGATGTGTAAACTGCGGTAAAAAAAAAAAAAAAATCAACATTGTACAATCTGGTAAATCCAAATGTATTTCTATATGTTCTCGAAACATACTAAAATATCGGTTCCTCTTATTTACTAGATAACACTAGCTAGTACAAGTTTAGTATTCAATTCAACGTGATGGGATTCACAACGGTGTGAACGGCAAAGCATTAACGGTGTCAAACAATTTCGAATTCATGTTTTAAACACGAATCGAAAATAAGTGGCGATAAAACGTGGGAACGCGCGAGGCCGAATATCGGTCTCCGGCAAGGAAAAAACAAGAAAGACCAGTCCTGGATCACAGTCATGGATAGCCGTGGACAGTCGAACGCCGAGCCGTGATAACACAACGGTTTCGGTCTGTTTTTCGGCCGGTCACGGCTGTCCGACTCTCGTTTGCCGTCCAAACGCGTCGCCGCTTCACTGCGCGCGGCAGTGCTGTGCGTTACGGCCTCGCTGCCGCGTGCGTTTACTGATTCCCCGTTGCACTGTGAATATGATAATACCCGCGCTGCGACCGGCGCGGCACGGGAGGCATAACAGTATGCGCGCGCGTGTATTATTATTATTATTATTATATTTTTTTTCTCGTTTTTACGGGTTTTCTGTCCGCCCCCCCCCACCACCACCAATCCCGCCCCGTCGCCGTCCCGCCGATACCGTCTGCGATACGCCCGCGGAGTCTACGACGCGGCCGCTTCTCCTCCGGCGACGGCTGCGGCGTGCATATCCGCCGCCGCCGCCGCCGCCGCCGCCGTAAAGTCGTGTGTACCGTAACGCGATTAGTTCTAATGAACGCGTATTGTTTTCGCCGTCACCGCCGCTGCGGTTCACTCGGAATTCCGTGCGCGCGGCGAAACGTTCGGGTTTCCGGGTGCGGATGCGAAGGACCGCCGCCGCCGCCGCCTCCGCCGCCTCCGACGAGGTGCGACGGAGCCGCAGCCGCAGCGGCCGCGCGTGGGGACCGTCGATATCATTACGATAATATTATGTGCGACCCGGTCCGAAAAAAACCGTCGCCGCGACGGCGGCCGTTTCGGATTCCGAGCACGGCCAATGCACGCGCGGCGGCGTACGCGACTACGCGGCTACCCACGTAACGTCACCGTGACGACACCGAGCCTGGTGCGCGCCTGGAGCGGCTCGGCGTCACTGCGCGCCCGACGAGCGACCGCGCCGTGCCGACGAATTTCGAGTCGAAACAGTGTTTCCGCACAAACGGAACATTTCAATCGTATAAATCAGTGCTGGAATTGATTAGATAGACGTGCCTGGTCCGAACGTTGTGCAACACACGAGGCGTTGCGTCTCAGTTAATTCGTTTCGGAATTTATACGTTGTACCCCGCGACATTTATTAGTTATTGTTGTCTCGAATCGTGCTTCGCAATAATACACTATTAACGCGACGATAAAAGAAAGTTGTTCACGGGAAAAAATCAAAAACAAAAAAAAAAACCCCGGAATATTTTTCAACTAACACCGTACGTCCCGTACATTTTCCCGGTTTTTTCCTCCGTTTTGTCTCGTTTGTCGACAATACTCCTGAGAAAATCGAAAAACGATCCCTCTAAAGTACCCGATCTTCCGTTTTATCAAATCGTAATTGATTGTTTTACCCGCGTCGTCGATCTGGCCGTTGCAGACACTAAACAAACCGTACGATTATAATTAACATGATTTGAGTTGTGCATAATTTCAATAATGTCCAACCCGCGTTTTTTCCCCCCTGATTGAATCCTTGTCGGAACGGAACGGAAATCGAAAATGTATTCGACGCCCGTTAGTATATATTTGTGGAATTTTCAATAAAATATGTTGCCATTTGAAATGCATTAGTACCCGATTCAAAATAAGGACGTCACAAATTGGGGAAATGTGTCCGTTTAGAATAGTCGCGATTATTATAATACGTTTTTAAACGCGGTCGTTTATCGGAAATACGAGTCATTTACGGACAATTTGACTGTAACAACGTGAAATTCGAACACCGTGTATATTATGTTCAGTTACACCCCATTTCATGAATTTGTCCAATTCATTGAAAAGCGCAACTGGTATTTTTGGTAACATGATTCGGTACAAAACACGCCTGCCGAAAAATGTGATGTATGATAAACCAGGATGCGGATTTCAATGCAAATTTTTTTTTTTTTTTTTTTAATATTCTAAAACAATATGCTTTCCGAGCACAAAATTCGTTTCATATATCACACAGTTAAAAATCGAACGTTTTTTATTGTAATTTTGTCTTAAATTTGGAAATTTGATAAAATTTATTTCGATTTCTTCCTAAAATAAAAACCAGAAATATGTTTTTTTTTTTTTTTTTTTTTTTTTAAGTTTATTATGACTCAACCGATTGTATCAGATAAACACGACGCCGGCTGTAATGAATAAAACGACTCATATTATTCATATCAAAGTATTCATTTAGTCGTACCGCGCTATTTGCATTGTTGCGTTTGGAACTGCGTATATATTATAGTCTCGTCTGTAACTGATTTCCGAGTGACTTTAGTAGTTTTGTTCCGTGTAATTAATTAATGTTTTTTTTTTTTCTTTTTTTCTAAATGCCTGAAACCAAAGCATCATACATATTTACCGTTTGCGCTTACTTGGACATTGCACATAATGGACCTAAAATTGCCAATTTCAATTGAACAAATTCACATCCGGGGTGTAACATATTATATATATATATATATATGTACCTTATTTCCACTGCTTTTGGATAGTTATAGTCGTTTTATAGGCGGTGATATTATTTTAGTCAATTTCGCCGTTATGCTGTTGCGGAAAGAGTGTATTTTTTTGCCTTTGTACATCCAATACAGATTTTCAAATAAAGTCCGGGGGATGAAACCGTGTATAAACGTACAAGGTATCGAGATTCAAGGATTAGCTTTTTGGGAGTTTCGACTTTCAACCTTCTCCTCAACCAATTTTATGTGCAAATTTCTTCTTTTTACCGGGTTTGAAATACTCTTAAACTCTTAAAAAACTCTAACTCTGGCAACAACATTATTAATTTGGATTCATTATAAAAAAAATAAAAATAAATTAAATATTTTGATGGCAACCAAACTTTGGAGCAAACTTCAAATTTGTCGCACCGTTCTTAATATTAAAAGAAGCACATTTTTTGTCCGGTGATAATTTATTTAAAAATACAAATTTGTATAGGTTCCCAACAGATATTGTAAAAAGTCGAAAACACCGACATTGTCAGGCCATAAAAAATTAAAGTGCATAGATCGGTTTCATTTATATTTAACGTTAATAGGTTACATTGTTTATAAGGAAAAAAAATAATAATACGATTCTATGTCGTTCAACATTTTTTTTTTTTTCTAAAGTTATTATTATTATTATACTCGAAGATCGGAATTCGCTCGGGGAAAAAATTAAAATACGTTCTTTTATCATACTTTTAATCAAATATACAATATTTTAGATTCCGAGTGGAGCGAAGATTGTTTATCATTTTTATATTTTTTTTTACTTTTCTACGGACAACTTTTCTACCAGAGGACTTGCTCAGATATTTACATGTAGCAACTTTTCTGAAAGAAAATCGGTGTGGGGAGGTACCTTAAATGGGTCGTTTATCGAAATTCTTAGGAGTTTTCTCGTCAAATGCGAAACATTGGGAAAAAATATAGGAAAATCGGGAAAAACTTAAGAAATCCGGGGAAATTGGTACAACATTTAACAAATATTATTAAAGAAAATATATAGAGCCTACTTATTTGACATATATATTTATTACAAAACATCAATATCAACTGAACTCCGTTCAGAATCGGTTTTTCGTAAGCAATGTTTTATTGTCGCTTACAGGTATGCATTAAATTGCCTACAACAGTGGCTGCACCCGTCTCCATTATCCTAGGACTTTTTTAACAAAATTATCAATAAAACTCGTTGTTTTTCTCAAAAGTCTAAATTTTGTGATTAAATTTGGAAATTAGTCATTAGTAATAAAATATCACTTCATTTTTCTAGTGGCTCTTTGTTTCACCTGTAATGACGAAAATCGAGAAAAATAAAATCAAATCTAAGCTCAACTTAATCGAATTTCTCCATGGAAAAAATAATGGCACTCGGACAATGCGATGGGTATCGCTGTGGACATCGACGGACATCATGGGTTCCTTAAAGCTGAATGACCGATAAACACCAGCTTTCGTGAAAATCCAGCCGTAACTGCGGCGTGGTTTCGAGATGAAAAAAAAAATAAATAAATACAAACCAACGGTATTATTGTACTCGGGTCCGCGTTATTGGACGTGTACGAATATCGTATTATTATTATCGTTGTACCGCTATAATAATATTATGTACCCGACTACCCGACTGGATTTTGAGTTAGACATACTTACGGTGCCCGGTACGGTACCCACACTATTGTAATAGATTCAGAGATATTTAATACGTTGTTTTCGTGAGAAACGACCGCGTACGACAGATTACAATTTTTCGTGTATTCGACAATCTTCCCGCGACCGGGGTGGCCGAAAGTAATGGAAAAAAAACAAAAAAAAAAACTTATTTCCCCGGTTTTATATCAGGGAAGAAAAGAAGGAAACAAACAAACCAGAAAAAAAAAAAAAAAAAAAAA
>CABPRJ010000001.1:559008-574738 GCA_902439185.1 Cinara cedri
AAAAAAAAAAAAAAAAAAAACACACGCACGTTTTCGGTACACCTATACAGGCGTTTTGTTGACGATCGGTCCTCGTTCGCGTTTCTTCGTCTACTTTCCCACCGCCCCGCGTACGGTGATAATAATGTAATGTAACAACGTGTCGTTTGCCCGTGATCTGTGTGGTCTCGGACACCGATAAATCGGCGTCGGTGCCCGGGATTAATCCATCACCCGCGGGGATTCGCCGCCCGACCGTGGCGGGTGGTTCCGTACAAAAAAGATAAATGACATTTCGGCCGTATCGGCGTGCGCACTATAGTAATAGTAATAATAATAATAATAACAGTTTTAATAAAGGTCCCTCGAAGGGAATCACGAATGCGACTATTATAGCGTTTGTTATTATTATTATTATTATTGTTGTTGCGGTTTACAGAAATGGTATACCTAGGCGTGTACAATGCGCGCGCGAATGCGGTACCCGAAATCCTCAACTACCTATGCGTTACATTACATTTTATTAAACAAAACTTTACCGTATACGAATCCGATATCGTATTGTGAACCTCACCTATATTATTGTATCGAAACGGACGCACATCAAACGAGTTTTACAAAAGGTTTTCGGTTTATATTTTCTTTTTTTTTTTTTTCTTTATCTTTCTAGCGTTTGTTGTTCGTTATTAAATCGTGTCCGGGCGTCCGGACGTTTCCGTAAAGAACGACATTTTATGCGAACCGTACATCTCTATTGGCGTCTATAGAATAATGCGTGGTGCCGCCGCGCGCTCGTACGGTATTATTGTAGGCATAATAATGTTAGGTGTACGGTGTAGGTGAGCGCGTCAATTGTGTTAACGGGCGAAACGAAAAACGGAACAAAAACGGTACGGGGGTTTCGAGCGGCGAAAATGACAGAAAAAAAAAAAAAAACAAACAAACAAACAAACGTCCGGGAGATTTTCGAAAACTCGAAGAGATATGATATGCTTGCCTAACGTTTTTACAGCGTCGCCGCAAAGTCACAGACAACACCCGAAGGTAACGGACAATAAAACGAATTCCGCATTGGCGCCTGTACGGTATTATATTTGGTACCGCAGACGCGGTGTGCTTTTTGTGGTGTGCGCCGTCCTCGGCGGACGCCTATACAAAATCATTCGCCGAGCCGCCGACCGTATTATCGTTATTATTATTGGCGGTAGTGAGACGGATATTTATTTGCCTTTAAAAATATCGAACCCGCGCTCTAAAAGAACCCGAGAAAAAAAAAATCGCACTACGCAGTTGATCCTTATAAATATAAACAAATATTATCGAAGAAGATATACAATGCTTATTTAATTATTTCACCATAATACGACATATACACTGTTGACAAAGCATCACTGTCAACTGAACTCCGCTCAGAATCGTTTTTCCGCAATCAATGGTTTTATCGTTGACACAAATTAATTTACCCATTATATCCTAGCTATTTAACTACTTACCAACAACAGTGGCTGCACCCGTCCCCATTATCCAGCACATTATCTAGCATTTTTTACGATTTAAAACGTGTAAAATATTCTTGAAAAAAAAAAAAAAAATGTTTAAGATCTACGTAGTATCGATAACAGTTTTTATACATTAGACTTTTTCACTACAATCATAGCGAATTATATATTTCGTCCGAGATTCTGTTGAAACATTTATACGATAACCAATCCTCTTATAGATTATCTAAACACGGGCATCAAAGTTATCGACTCGTCTAGTGATATTTATAAATGTTTAACAGTATTATTTTCGAATTATCGATTTGTTACCAAACGCTTAAACTTAATAGGCTCGTAAAATGCGAAAATTTCAAAATATGTTGAATCATAACGTAATATGAAATGTTGTATATAGAATCCTAAGACTGCGTAATACATTTACTGATATAAAATAACCATTGTTTTGATCAACCGATCATGATATTGAAAATCATGCCCGACCTAAAAATTATTAGAACATGTTTCTGCATAATAATATTTATATAGTTGTATCTGTTTATCGGTTTACACAAATAATTCGGTTTTGATAGGTAGTTGGAATATTTGCAGTACTCAAATAACGAATAATTATATAGAAAACAAAAACAAAATTCTCTAAACTAAAAAAAAAAAAAAATAACCGATACTGCTGATGGGTGTGCCGCCGTTGTGGTTGGGAAGGACACGGAGAATTTTTTTAATTACATCTGTTCGCAAGGGTAACCCATTGTTAACGAAGTACGACTCTGAAACAAGTTCGGTTAAATGTGTTTTGAAATGCCGTAATATTTACGAATTTACGCTCGAATTTTTTTTTCCCCTCTAAGTACAACTTATATAACGAACTACGCGTTACATTTTCAATTATTTCGGTAAGGTCAAACAGTTTTATCCGCAATAAAACCGAACACGGAAACGTCAAATACGTAAAACCGGAAAATATGATAGGTACTAAAAGTCGCAGTATAATAATGTTATATGGGTCAAATCGGCAAATCGTTTGTTTTTCTGTTCACGGGTTAAACGAACATAATTTTATTTCAGATTTTACCAGTACTTGAATACATTTTAATGATCTGTAACAAATTCCATCGATTCAATTATACACAACACCACAGCCGTCGACTATTTGATAATCGTATAGCGATTCCGTTAACGGTTATCGGTTATCACAATATTGTATCGAATTCCCACTTGATGTTTTCAATGATTTTTCGCGTTTCGCGTTATAGTATGATTTGCGTTACGCGCGATCGCAAATGTTTTCACAAATATTCGCATTACGAGAGAAATACGGACGTACTTATTATATTCGTATTTGATTAAAATTTAAACCGAATCTGGAAACGGGTAAAGGTTGTACTGTAAATGATAGTCTTGAACATAATATTACTATATATTACTATATTAGCGTGTATACAAAGGTATCTTTGTGTAAATGTTTGACATCACAATCAAAAGCTGATTTACAAGTAAGTATACAAATCATACAACTTTCAGTAAGTAATAACGTTATGAAAGTTTCGCGAAGCTTAGTGAAATATTATTATTCGTTGCGAAAGTAAAATTGCACACAAATATAACAACTAAATACTTAAAAATAATACCGTCAATTGAAATTCTACAAAGAGTAGAATACACGAAAATTTGCCGAGTCCGGAAATAAAAGTTTTCTTACTTTAATTGTCTATTATAGTTATAAGCTCTTAAATAGACAAGGGGAGAGGGCGCCAAAAGTGCTAATAGTCTTCCCCCAATCTCGTTCTATTATTCTTTTCACATTAATTAGATTGAATATTTCCAAAGACTTAATGTAAATTAATAGATAACAATTATGCAATTAAAAACCTTAAAATACATACTAAAAACAGGTTTTACAAATGTGTATATCTAGCTTTTTAATTAAAAAGCGCGAGTTACTTAAAACAAAAATCTAAATAAATAGGAAAAACATTTCTCTACCCAATTTAACTGTGTGCTACTGTTAAGAATTTTCGTCTTAACGAGATTTTTTTACTTTTTGTCGATTAAATTATGTAGACATAGTACACGTACAGAATGTATTTAACCAAATATACTGTTTATTTATTGAATTTTTAATATAGGTTTTGATTTGAAAATCGTAGTCAGCCAATTCATCATTAAAAATAAAGATGACACAAATTGCCCTAAGGCAATGTATCATTGTAGGATACATGACTAAAATGAAAAATTTGACCGTAACGCGAAATTTTAAGATCCTGTATGTTACATCCCCCCGGTTGAATATGTCTAATTCGTGAAATGGGTAACATACATTTATAAGAATATTGCCGCGATATGGCCAAGTGAGATGCCCATTTCATGAATCGAACTTTAAAAATGCCGTCCAATTCATGAGCTGGTAACTAGTATTGTTGGAAATAGACTTCTTATGTTATAATATTAGTTTTACTGAGTCTCGTGGGTTTTGTCGCTGCCGTGCTCGTTGTGCACTAGTTGCTACGTTCGAATACAAACTTTTTTGAATTACGCGTTCAGAAATGTCTTCGTCCGCCTAAACTTAAAAGCGGAACGGAAATCGAAAATATATTTGACCTAATACTCCGTCTATGAAATTTTTGATATAATAACGACTATAAAATAGACAATTGTAATACGTTTTTAAATGAGTCGTTTATTGAAAAGATGAGTAATTTCTCTGAAATTTGACTGTAACGTAAAAATTGAAGGCTATCATATTAGGTACATGTTCTATTGCAACCCATACATGATAATTGGTTCAGTTCATGAAACGGGCAATTTTTACCCGTTCCTTGGCCAAATGAGTTTCCCATTTCACGAATCGAGCATCAAAAATACTGCCCATTTCATGAACTGGCAATGTTGATATTAGAAATATGACTCAATACAGAACACGCCCGCGGATTATGTATGTGAAATACCTATAAAAGTTATAAAAAGCGAAAACTTAAATACGTAAAAATATGCAACGTAAAATTATAGAATTGGCTTTGTTGTACGTAATATGAAAGAAATTTATTACGAAACCGCCTTATTTTTTGATGACCGCGCAAAATAGATATGCAAGTGCTAGAAGATTCCTGTGTCCTAATTATAATATACAGTTCTGAGCTTACCTAACTTTAATAGGCTATAGTTGAAATAGTGAATTTGTAAAAGTCGTGTAGTAAGTTTTATCGTTTGGTTACATTGCAATTAGGTCAGAGTGTAATACGAGAAACCGAGCGTGGCGAGTAAACATTCTTGAGTACATACTTCTGTAAACACCCCAGTTCTGGTCAGTAATCAAGACTTCGTCCCCCTCAAATCTCAAACGCTATTTGCGCCTATGATAATAGAGCGGCGCTTAAAGTGGTGCGAAATGTCAGAGGGTACAATAAATGTCAACGTGATTTTGTAATTTATTTTCGTGACAGTTCCGGAACCGGACACCTTTTCATGATTGCGTTAAAGAAAACGCCTTTTAAGCGCGATCAATCGTAGGAAGACCTAATAGGGAAAATAGTGGTTCCTCTCCAACCCCCCCGAAAAATAAACCTCAATCAATTGAGTGAATATAACGAGCATGCATAATCAATCAACATCATACGGAGACCTAATGACAACGACGAAAATTACTCGTGCCCACCCACCTCCTGTATTATATTAACCATTATCTTTTTGATTCGTTCTTGATATAAGAAATACTTATAACGGCGCGAGAAAGCAAAAAAAAAAAAAGTCTCGTCGAATCGACGCCACCGGTTGAAATTATACACATAATATTAGTTACTGCGACGACGTTATAAACTACAGCGATATTAATGCAAATAATAATTTACGACGGCCGGGTTTTTTTTTTTTTTTTTTTTTTTTTCTTGATCCAGCGTCAGACGGTAATATGGTCGGCGGGGTCGTGCGATACTGTGTATAACCGAACGAGTGACGACGATAATGATTGAGACGGTATAATGGACAAGAGCAATTTATAAAATATTATAACGGCTTTAGCAGGCAAAAAACGTTGAAATAAACTCGTCGTACAGTTTGACCTCAACTGTGCGCTGTGCGCTGTGTAATAATTTGTGCGGGGTTAAAAACGAAACAGAAAAAAAAAAAAAAAACGAACAGCGCGTAGTATACTCGTAAATAATAATATAAAAAAAAAAAGAGGATCTCCCGACACGTCCAAGAGAAAAAAATAAAAATAATAATAATAATGCCGCGTACGTACGTACACAGTGCGGTATACAGTATATTAAATCGAAATTTATCCGTCCGAGCATAATTATTATTATTCACGGTCAAAATGACAATGATAAACATCGGACGAATGACAATAATCGATATCGATGCGCCGATGCGCTGGGCGATTATTTTACCACGGACCGGTGAAGACTTTGAGCGAATTCGATATTTTGTTCGGACAACGTAATGTCGTAAAATGTGTAATTGCAAAACCGATTCGTGACAAGCTACTAATATTTTTCGATATTTCACCCTCGTATTGCCCGTGCACTACAGGTACACCGCGCGTAACAATACTGTATAATAGCCGCGGTGCAGATGTTCAACAACAGTAATGATACGATGACTGCGTGCAGTGTCGTGTGGAAACTGCAGTCGAAAATCGAGGCCGGAGGAGGGCTATCTAAATACGGATAATAATATGCAATTTATCGCCATTCCCTGTATAACAATATACGATATCCGGTTTGAATTTGCCCGGCGCGCGACCGCTCATTAACCGATACGACATTATTATAAAGCACATCCGAAAAATTTACAAAAAAGTGTACACCGCATATTTATTTTATTTTCGCGATGTATTTGAAAAAAAAAAAAAAGAAGCGGGTTGTCGCCGCCTCGCGTTTCGAAAGACCTAATCGAAATATCTCCTCGTGCGCGTTGACGGAAATCGATAAACACGTTTGGACGCCGAAACTTGCGGAGCTCGCGGAACTCGCGGTGGCATTTTAAATACTGATTGCCGTTTGAACATACCGAAAGCGCGGGAGTTCGGTTGCACGGAGGTGCGGTTTCGCTGCCGGGAACGAAGTGGACAGAAAGCCGCGGCTTTGATGATAACGTTTTATGGAACCGCTATCGTTTCTTACATGTAACCCGGACGCCGGACGAAAAGTCGAAAAACCGTCCGGATTCTCGTGACGTCGAGCCGGATCACGATTTACTGTCGTACGCGTTCATACATGTTCGATAGCATCACTATCAACTGAACTCCGATCAGAATCGATTTTTTCGTAAACAACGGTTTCGCAATCGTTGCTTAAGGTATACGTTAAATTACCGAGAACAGTGGCTGCTCCGGTCCCTATTCCCCTAGGACGTCTTTTAGATTCTGAGTTTTCAGTGTTGACAACAGCTTTTTTACCAGAAGGCTTTCTCGGATTTCCGAGTGTTGCGCTTTTTCCGAGAGGAAATCGGTGTAGGGTGGCGTACGGTCATTTTTCGATTCTCTTCCCGAGTTTTCTCATCAAATTCGAAAACCCGAAAAAAAAAAAACGGAAAAATATAATAAATGCAAGCAAAGAAAATATTCATAAGCAATGGTTTACATTAAATTATTATAGATAATAATCTATAACAGTGGCTGCACCCGTTCTCGATTCCTAGGACGTCTTTTTTCACTGTGATTCCGTGAATATTATTTCTAGTCCTTTAAAATTTCCCCGAAACAAAAAAAAACACCGGACTTCGCGGGTGTCGGGTGTTTATTTTCTGGGTAAATTAATAATAACCAATTTAAATGTTTCAACATAATAAATTTCGACATCTCGTCGGACGAGAAGACACCAAAACCACCCCCGCCGAACCGTCAAATAAATCTACGGCGTAACGGTTTCGTACATTTGTTGCGTTATTACAATGTCGCGCTTTTTTTTTTTTTTTTTTTTTTTTTTATTCATGTGTTACGCGTATTTTCAAACAATCTCGTACAAGGTATTATAATATGATCGAACGCACGAATCGCAATTTCGTTTTATTTTCCCGGCGTTCATCGACAACTTTTCCCGGCCGAATTCAGTACTCGTCGGAACGTACGAAGCTTAACGTACGCAAACCGGGGTCGTGACGAACGGTTCTCACGCATGGACACGTTCAGACGACCGCGAGTCGAACGCAAACGATCGGCCGTAGCGGGTCGGTGCCGGCTTCAAACCGTACGCCGTCGCGCGTCGCGACGGTAAATTAGCGGAACAAATATCATCCCCGGAGTAAACCGACCGGAGTCGGGCGTGCCGCGCAATAACCGAACGAAAATACCGATACGCCCCGGGGCAGTGGTTATCGGTAACGAACTTCGGGACGTTCAATCGGGACGTACGGTTGTCTCGACTTGCCGGAAAGCTAGGAGTTGTACCCCCCCCCCCCCGTGCCCGCCACCGTCCCGCTCCCGCGGTTCGCGGTTGATACACAGATAGTTGTGCGCGCGGCGCTTGTGCCGTGCCGCCGCGGCCCGACGATGTGCGCCGCCGGCTCGCACCTGCCCGACGGCGGTCCGCCAAAAACGACGACGACGGTGCGAGACCGCCGCCG
This sequence comes from Cinara cedri, assembly GCA_902439185.1. Classification (NCBI taxonomy): domain Eukaryota; kingdom Metazoa; phylum Arthropoda; class Insecta; order Hemiptera; family Aphididae; genus Cinara; species Cinara cedri. Next base: position 567,048 of record CABPRJ010000001.1, read on the forward strand.
CCGCCGCAATCGTAATGACGTGTGCAACGCGCGCGACGACGACGGGTACGATGTTATTATTATTATTATACACGACGACGGGCCCGAAAGAAAAAAAAAAAAAAACCACCCCCGCCCCGGTACGCCTACGCACAACAATGCATGCCGTGCATGTACGCGTATTATGATAATATTACGCGCGTATAATATTTGCAATATCCGCGCGGTACATTATATTACATTGTACACGCGTTTTTCTCGCGAAAAAAAAAAAAAAAAACGCCTCGCGTCGTTTTCCCCGAGAAACTGCCAATCTGATTGATGATGGTCCGCCTGTCCGTTTAACGGTTCGGTTGGTCCGTTCAATACCGGCCGCGGCCGCGTATCCGCGCGCACGTATATAATAAAAATATCATACCGGGCGCGCGCGCGTGTGTGTGCGTACGTATAATGCGTGTATATACGCACGCACACACGCGATAATAATAATAATAATAACGTCTACGTACGTCCGCGGCGGCGTTTTCGGTTTCGCCGACCGGATTTATTGCTCATGCATGCGCGAAAGGGCCCGGCCGAGTGCCCGCGCCGTACCTGTTCTCGCGCGCGCGGCGCCCCCGAAAACGAATATCCGCGGACAGCGCGCGCGGTACGACACCGCGACCGGCCGGCCGGCGGATTGTCGCGGGTGCGCGACAATAACAGAATATTGAAAATAGAATAGAGGCGTGCGTTCCGTAAAAACGGTCGGACGTTTGAAGTCCCGCGGTCCGGTCGGCGGACGGTTCGGCGTTTCGCCGAACCGTCAATACGTACGGGTTTTTGTTACCGGCATACATATTGTCCGTCGGCGTACCGCGGTAATTCGCAATTCACGTTTCACAATTTTCAACGTGAAATCGTTGCCTCGCCGCCGCGCGCCTGCCCGCGTCACACTCGGATTCCGTACGATCGCGATCTGCAGTTTGTAATCGGACGTAACGCCGATTCATTACAACGTTAACGTCGTTATAACGTTGTATCCGGTTTTACACCAGACGTCTCCGTTTCGAACACGAACGGATCGATCAATTTCGATTGGATAGTCCCTATAGTGTTTATATTCAACGAAACGAAATTTTCGTGTAACAACTATTTTTCGTAAGTAATTGGTAAATTCTAAACTGCGAATAATATCAAAAAAAAAAAACGAGAATTAAATTTGTAATTTATAAATTCACAAATATCAGAGAACGTCTAAAACCGAGCTTTATCGAACCGTCGAAATTTTTTTTTATTTTTAATGACTTAAAATTTTACCTCTCGTAAATAAACGTCAGTACAATGATAATTATTATTAATTCAAATTCGAATTATAATTGTGGATTTATCCGATCCGATTACAAAACGCACAAAACACGCTCGTCGCGCTATCGAAATAACGGATAATATAGGTACTAATAAAACTCTCTAAGCGTGCGGCAGTGTCCCGGACCTCGTCTATTACAAGTCCGTGGACCGCCGTTGTCGTTATCGCCGTTGTCCGAGTTCGGCATGATAATATTTAAATATTATGATACCGAAATACATAAACCGTTTCGAGCGCTTTACGGCTTTATGCCTACCTGGATGTCTAAGGGGAAGGCGATCAACGTCTATATAGAATGCCGATATAACCGTGAAATTTACATCCTCCCTTCTGACAAAATTATATTAGTAAATGTTCTCCCCCCCCTTTCCCTTGTAAAATTACACGGGCGGTCAATAATCACTAGCGCACCAGCGTGGCCAGATGTATTGTTAGATGTTTTACATAATCTAACGATATTTCTGGTCCCTACAGTGCAAATATAATTCGATTTTATGGGTGTCTGAAATAGAAGTAGCGAAATCCCGAATGATATAAAAACGTAAACGCGAAACAGGGGCTATTGAAATTCGGTACCTAGATAGGTTAGGCACAAAGCGGAGGGTTTATGTCGACACGGCTGAACAAAGAATACCCCAAAACGAGTGCAGTTGTAAAAAAAAAATATAAAAAACTATTACCTATCGCTAACACTAACATTATGTTCGTTCTGACGCTAAAAGATAAAGAAAAAGTGCACAACCGTGATGCGTTTTTCGCCAGGTAAAAACCTGGAAATAATTGTGCAATCGTGTTTCACGCCCGGTATTATGATAACTGTGTAGGTATGTATTTATATATATATATATATAAATTCGTTTCCGTTAATGACACGAGGAAACGGCATTAGAGAATGCGCTCTTGTGCGCGCCCAAAAGCAGAAAAAAAAACCATCTTAATACCGTAATATCTTTTATGCTCGCGGAATGAAGTGATAGGCCTTTGTTTTAGACGGGACGAAGACGAATTCGAAAACCGATTGATATTGGTTAATATTAATTAATATTATTTTATGATTAATGTTGGTTTCGACTATTATGCACTCTAGATCTCTTTTTGCGATTCAAATCCATTCGAAATCCGGAAATGTTCAATTACGTTCGGAAATAATCGAAACCCGTTGACGATTAAACCACGCGATATTCGGTATGTGCCGCGGACGTACTGTTGACGGTGTTACAGTTGATTGGTTTACGATTAACAACGGTAGATTTCCGCATAAACGATAATTCGAATCGACCGTCCCGATTTCCGTTGTCGTGTTCCGTACATTAGCGGTAATAAAGTTGTTGATATTTTTCGACAACGACGCAGTAAATTCCTCTCGCGTAATTTTTCGGCAGATCCGATTCAAGGGACCATTCCTTATGGCCGGTTTCCGCCAAAAAAATTTAGATCTTTTTAAATTTCCCTTTACCGCCCAATTCACTTTTTGCCAAACGAAAACAATTCAGTCTAATATTCCGTTAAACATTAACGGATTGTGTCTATTACAAACACTGATTGGACAAATGAATAAATCAAAAATCTAAAAAGTTATTTCTATTCAAGCGTGTTACACATTTTGTTCGGTATTTATCGAATACGGCGGTAATAAATAATTAAATAATACTGTTTTCCCGGTCTACGCAAACCGATCGTGGGACTTGTACTTGCGGTCAATACCGTCGTTAAACTGGTTAATACTCGTTAAAAATATAGGAAATAAATACGTAAATTTATCGCCGATTGTTTTCGCAACGCTATCGACAGTGTCGCTATTGTTGTATCAGTCGGTAATTTAATTTAACATCAATATTTTTACTTCAATATGATTTAAATATCGTTTTACCTCGTAAAAAACAAATATAAAATTTACAACTTATATAAGTCGTATTATAGCTATTATGATTGATATCATACGCGATATTAATATTTCAATATTTTCGCGAACATTTTGAAATTTCGATTCTATAATCAAAATTAACTATTGCACTATTACGATGATAATAATTTACGATACAATCGTCCATTAAAATTATTCGAATTTTTCTTTCATTTGGCGTAAAAGTGAATGGGCGGAAACGCACGCTTTTGGCGGAAACGGGATATTCGAACAATGATTTAATGATTAGGCGGAAAAGGGGATGGTGCATTTTTTGGCGGAAACGTATCACTCCCGCACTCCCATAGCGTCAGCCCGCCAACATCATATCGAATTAATAATAATAATAATAATATCATTATTATTATTGCGTGCGGTCGCGTATTCGCGCAAGTACCTACAACGTTACATATGCTACATATGACGTAAACTCATTTCGAGTAATATTGGATTGGAGTAAAAAATAAAAAATATATCATTCTTACTATCGGACCACTCCGGCACTGCATTGTCCGTTGTATAACATAATATTATTATGTACGCGGTACAATACGGACTAAAGCAGATAGTCTCGACGACTGTTCGGCCGGGTATGCCGCATTTCATACGGACTATAATAGTGTAATATATTATATTACGACCGTACCTATCCAATAACCTATTAAGTGTATTAAATTGTCGAACGATACCACAGCGGTCTTTTTTTTTTTTCTTTTTTTTTTTCGTACGGTAGGCAGCGCAATATACATATATATATTGTGCGCTGCCCGTACAATAAATACGAAAAAGGCCAATATTGCCGACGCGCCACTGTATCGACAGGGAGATTATCGAAAGATGATTATTACCAAATGATATCGATAAATAGACGTGCACGCGATATTGTTTCTCCTATCAGTGCATTTTATTACGTGGTATTTAACACTGAATTACGCGATATTTTTTGCATTTTTTTTTTTTATACAATTCGACGTTTACAGTGGTTACCGGTATCCCTGCTGTGCCTACTCTTTTTTTTTTTTATACCATTCGTTAATAGTATAATTTTATAATTTGATATTCCATATGGTTATTGTTGTAGTTATCCACATTGATTTGTTTACTACGTGATATCGATTATTACGAATACATAGGTATGAACGGGAAAATACCATTTTAAAATATTAATACTAGTTTTTCACTCCGTAGTGTTTTTCGAGAGGACGCTCTGCCCGCATGTGTTATCCCACTCCGACTGACGGACGATGTAGCAAAATCTAACGCACGCGGTCTGCGTAGAACTCGCTTAATTTCGATTTTAGGGTGTTCATTATAAAACCGAAAGAGTACAATATTCCGGAGGTCGAGTCCATAGGTTTTTTTTTTTATTAAATTCATTTTTTTAATACGCTATAGCCACTTAAAAACCGATGAACTCGGTTTTATTATTAAACGGCGTATTATTGAACGTTTAACCGGAATAGTAATTGGAATATAATAGGAAAAACGCATCGTCTCGTCCACCGGAAAATTGTCTTTTTTTGATTTTATAATTAAAATACGACACATGCGGGTCACACCGTCCTTTAAGACTATGAAATTCAAGCCGCGTGTAGGCAAACCTATATAGTGTACCTATTTTCGGTTTAATTCCGAATTTGTTTCGACGACCGTATATAGACATTAATTATTAATAGAAAAAATGTCTTAGACCGTAGACGCGACCTCTCGTTTTTCGACTTTTTCTAGTGGTTACGGGGTGGTTTGTTGTCCACACCGACTATATTGTGACTGGAGTCCGGATTTATATTCTGTTATACGTTTGAAATCTGATATTTATGTGCAGCAAAAATTGGTGAAATATTCTTAAAATATTAAAAAAAAATTATTTATTGTTATTAAATTCATAGATCGTAAATAATAGATTCTGTTATTATTTATTGGTGTATCCTGGCTTCCTAGGTATGTCAGTCTAAAACTATATTTGCTCCTGAGTTTACGAACAAAACAATTTATTACAGTAAATTACTGAATCGGTGATCAAAAGTAAACTAAACTAAACTAAAAAATCGACAATATTTTTGTAATATAATCCAATATCGCGGAAATATGCTTAAATATTCTCTAAAGTCAAAATATGCACTCATATACAAAAAAAAAAAAAAAAATTTCAATCGATTCTACAGGTTATGAGACGTAAACATTTCTTATTCTCCCGTCAAACAGCTTACATAAATTTGTTGAAAATATGTTTTCGCGTACAAATCCGGATTATAATTGTTACGTACGAGTTCGTCTCCGCGTCTCGGGAGCGCGTCCAATCGTATTCCACAACAATTCGAAAGGCTTCGAAACGGGGCGAAACGCGCGTGGTGTTTTAATTAAACGGCGTAATGCAAACACGAACCACAAATTATTTATTCACACAATAATATTTTATTACAAAACGCGTATAATATTTCGGTTTGCGTTCGGCGCAGCGTAAACTTTCGCCGCCGGTAAACACCGAAACACCAATATAAATTATTATAATTTGTTCCGTGCGCCAGCTATATACGCACAGTAACGTATTTTCAAAGTTTTCCCCGTCTCATAAGGGTAAGTGTTGTAATTTACAAAGCGGCCCAAAAGTCAGTTCCTAGAAACTCCCCGCACAACTTATGGTCGCCACGACAGCAGCCTCACCCCTAAAAAAGATAGCATTGTTATCACTTACACAATGTTTTTACGTAACGTAACCGCAGATGTTTAATGTTATCCCGGGGGCTCGGGGTTAAAGGAGCTAAAAAAAGCAAGATATGGTCGAAAAATTTCTAAAAATATGCATGAAAAAACGTAATGAATACACGAAAAATTATTCAAAATGTGTTATTTAAAACGTTTAATGTCATTATAAATGTTCAAACAAAAGATGAAGATTAAATGCGAATTGTCGTTAAATTAATAGTAAACCGAGATGATAAGAAATAACAATCGATTTTTTTTTTTTAGCTAATATTAAGTGTGCATATATGCGTACAAATATGCGAAAATCGATGAAATATTCATTTTTTCTCTAAAATTAACAAATTAAAATTTGAAAAACCGAAAAACTATTTTTTTTTCCAGTGCACAACTTTTCAACCAGCAATTTCGCTCAAATTTTTAATGATAGCAATGTTTCTTAAAGCACGTTTCACTAGAGAGGTACTTGAGAGAAAGTTATTTTTCGATTTTCTCGTTAGTTTCCCTAGCGAATGTGAAAAACAGGGATGAAACGTGGGAAAATCGGGAAAAACGTAGGAAAACCGAGAAAATCGGTAAAACAATGAACAAATGTTATTAAAGAAAATATGTAGATTCCATTTAATTATTTTACTATAACACGGTATGTATATGGTTGACAAAGCATCACTATCAACTGAACTCCGCTCAGAATCGTTCTTTCGTGAGCAACAGTTTGTCGTCGCCCACAGGCATACATTGAATTGCCTATAAACACTGACTGCTCCCATCCCAATTATACTATAATATTGCCAACAGTTAATTTATTATGTAAATAAAAAATGTATACATAGAAAATAAAAAATAATAAATAATAAATTTATGAATGCGTCGCCTGGAGTATTATTATAAGTGCGTTATACGACCGGTCTCGAATTAAAAATTCATCATCAGGTCACAATATGAAACGCAACATTTATTTATTTGTTTGTTATTATTATTATTTTTTGTGTATACATTTTTTATTTATACATTTATTTGCGAGTATTAACTATTTTAATTATTTTGTTTCAACTTTATTATTTTAATTCTTGGATTTCTTAGTATAATACAGGCTTCGAATTTTTCATTTTTTTTTTTTTTTCAGAACGAGCAACATAATATTTTATCGTATCCGTCTTCCAGACGCACAACACGGCGAATTTTCGTGTTCGGCAAAATCCATTTGGTACGTTTATTACAACGGTGTATTTAGACATAGGTACTTTATTGCAAAACGACAATTTCATAATTTTACCAACATTTTTTTTTTTTATGAAACCTTTTAGTTTTCAGAGTCTTAATTACATATCAGACATAATTATTGTATACGTATAGAGTTTATAAAATACGAGTATTCGATCGTCATTGTTGTGTGAAAACAAACGGCTACGGGCTAATGAGACCATTCAAAATTTAATTTTTCGACACGTGTCCGAATAAATGGTAATAATAATAATCGAAAAATGATTAGGAACGATGATGCAGTGTGCGCGCGGGTGTGTGTGTGTGTCTGTGTGTATTACGTACTCGTTTTGATTATACGCTACAGAACGGGTGTATTTTCGTTGTCAAACGTAAGTATATGTTATTATAATGTACACTAGCTATGTACATGATGTGTTCTATACGAAAAAAACAAACTCCGCCTACGCACACACACACACACACACACACACACACACACACGTATATAATATAAACGAAGGCAAAAAAAAAAAAAAAAAAAAAAAAAAAAAA
>CABPRJ010000001.1:574789-609580 GCA_902439185.1 Cinara cedri
TTTTTTTTTTTTTTTTTTTTTTTTTTCCCGCTTTTTCAATACTGCGCGTTATTTTCCACGACCTCCCTCTGATTATCCGAATAATAATAATAATAATATGCCCCCGACTCGGATAATAATAATAATAATATACGTGTATATATATTCATGTATATGCACGTACGCGCGTATAATTGTTCACAATGCGCGCGTTTTGTTGTTTTCCGACAAACGTCATCCCGTGCGACGCGCGCCACATCGTCCCGAAATAAAAACCGTCCCGCGTTTACATTGTTTCCGGCGACGGGAGGGCGGGGGGACGAGGGGGGGACGGGGGACGGGGTTCGGGGGCGGGCGGTGGACATCGGCAAAGGTTCTTTCTTCGAGGGGCGTCGACGTCGACTGTAATACCGTACACACGTCGTGTTTATACGGGGTAGTCGCGTTATGTTATACGCGTACAGTGCCGCCGGCCGCGACCGCGGCGAGAGTGCACGGGCGAACGTCAATTTTTCTCGATTCGCAGAGTTCTCTCTCGCTCGCCCGCGTTCGCTTATTGTTTCGTTATCGTCGCCGTCGCACACACTGTACATAACATATATATATATAAGCTTTATTACATATATATATGTATAATATACCCGTCGCGTACTTCCTACGCGAACTGTTGTACACGCGCGCGTCGCATATTGTTGTCCCGAGCGCGTGTTACCTCGATACGCGTCGCTGTTACCGCGGCAGTACGGGACCTGCCGACGGCCGACGTTCCCGGTGCTTTTCGACGGGAAAACAAGTCCGGGCGGCGGACATTCGTTTGTTTCGACGGCGGTTCGAGAACAACGGCGAAACGGACGGCGCCGAAACGCGTCCGCGTCCGCGGAGCACTCCCGCGGTTTTATTTGCCGGTGGCGAAACTCGTTACGAGCACGCGGCAAAGCCGGCGTTTTGTGGCCGCGGGAACGGAAACGCTTGGCGGCGGTAAAGCGTGCGCGGAAAACCGAAATCGACGTGTCAATAAAATAGCGTCACGCGTATAGAACGTCTGCGGTTATTTATCTCCGAATAGAGGGCGGCCGGGGGGGACCGAGGGTGTTCGCTGTTCAGAGGTTCCGTTGTGTTCGCATAAAACGCGAGACCGACCGGGGTTATTCATACCGACTGGGGCCGGGCCCGGGCGGCGAAAACGCTACCCGACGTCGCCGTGACGACACGTCCGTTTTATCCGCTCTCGATACGGAATACACGACCTCGAAGAGTCGTGTTGAAAAGACGGCAGATTTCAAGAACCGGAGCGATATGTCCGGTGGTAGAAAATGCGTTTACAGACGGAGAAAACGCACACGCGAAACCAACACGTTTCTCGCCGCAGCGCTCGGAACACTGCGCTCGACGCCGAAACGGCCGAATCCGAAGTTCGAAAATCACGGCGAGTTTACATAGGCACTCGTGTCGGCTGTGCACGGCCGTTTCAATTACACGATGATATAAGCTCAAGCGGATTTCGTCGGATATCGGGATGAAAATCCTCCGGTTCACCGCAAGAATCACCCTGTACAGAGCTAATCATTTAAGCCGATCACGCGCCGCGCGTTTTCGTTTGATAATTTCGTTCGGAATTGGATATTACCGAGACGCGAGTTGTTATCTTCTGTGTAACATAAAACGCGAACATCTGCGATCGGTTGCCTACGAAATACAGACTTTTTGGATAATTCTTCGACGGTGACTGCGGCGATAAATAATTTAAAAACGACGGGCTTCCGGATAATATTGCCGGAGAAACGAAATAATAATCCCGTCGAAACGTCCCGGAGATTACCGCGGACGGTTCAACTGCGTCGAGGACAATTCCGGACCACTTCACAATTTTAATATTTCCGTATGACAATAACAATGTTCGTATCCGTTTCTAAGATCAACTGATCAATTATTATTGTTACACAATTTTCCTCGGATAGAAGAGACACTCGCAGTCGGATGTGTATACAGCCATACACGACAATACATTCTGTTAAAATGCGTGTATCTTTTTTTCGCTATACAGAGTGATTATTCATCTATTCGAATTTCGCGATATCGAAAAGTATTAACTTATTCAGAAGGTTTTATTATTTATGACAACGTAAATGTTTTTATTTAACTGATTATTAAACTATACAGGAAATCAAAAAAAAAATCACTTTCTCGTTCGTCAATTATATTTCAAATTCAACAAAAAAAAATGTCTCTTGGTACGATTTTTCTGGCGGACGCGTTGTTAACAAACAGAAAAAAAAAACACACACACATCGTAGTAAAACCGATTCATTCCTCAGAACCTACAAAACCACGTGCAGTACAATTTAAAATAAATATATTGTAAGCTACAACCGAGTAGCGTTATTAAGTATAATGATTAACCGTTGACAGCGGCGTGCCGGAGTAGGTTTTTTCGAGGCAATTCGTTTCGAAACTAAAATGGGTGAGGCGCACGGGTCACCAAATATGTTGAATGTCGATTAAGATTGACAACGTCGAGATCAGAGATACCCTCAGTTTTGTGTATTAGGTATAAATATATTTATGTTTTTAACATACCCGCATTTTACCCGAACTCGGTATTTTGTCCGATTATTTTCAAACTACTTTGGCGCCACTGGTCTGTGCATGGCATGTAGTCGATGTAGCCAAACATAAGGTTTTCGCTGTGGAAAAGATTACGTAGGTATACGACGCATATTGTAAAAACTCGTATTTCGGGTCGGATGGTCCTAATTTTAGATTCTGAGTGGAACGAATGAGTTTACGGTTTTACAAAGACGTTTAAAATTTTTATCTAAATTTTTTTTTCCGCCAGTAGAGACTTGCTCAGATTTTTAAGTGTAGCACATTTTCGGAGAGAACGTCGGTGCGGAGAGGTACTTTTAAGAGGTCGTTTTTCGATTTTCTTATGAGGTTTTTCGGCAAATGTGAAAAACCGAGGTACAACAATGGAAAACCGGGAATAACGTAGGAAAACGGAAAAATCGGTACAACAAACAGATATTATTTAAGATACTAATTTTATCATAATATCATACATATATTGTCGACAGAGTATCACTATCAACTTAACTCCACTCAGAATCGTTTTTTTCGTAAGCAATGGTTTATTGTTGCTTACGGGTATACAATAAATTATCTATAAAAGTGGTTCTACGTACTATTTTCCTAGGACATCTTTTTTAAAGTCAATTTCGACATCATTTTTTTTTGTTTTGCCTTGAGTATAAAAAACCTTCAGCACGCCACCAATCGCCGAATCACGTTTAAACGCCGGTGTACGGGGGGTGTGGCGGACGAAACCCCTCTTACGGTTTTGTTTTTCGAGTCAAATAATCGCGAGCAGCGGTAATTTTTTAATTAGCGGTGTAACCAAAACGGTTCTCGTCGAGAAAGGTTTCACTAGTAGGTGCATTTATACAGTTATTGACATACTAACCAAAATACAATGCGAGACATAAATAAATGCTCGTAATCGGTAAAATTCTCCTATAACAATAAATCCAAATCTATAAAAAAAAAAAAAAAAAAAAAAATAGTTTCGACAAGAATGATTTAATGTTTGTGATTTATCTGATGAAATAACTTGGAAGAAATATACGAAACAAGTGTGCCTCAAAAACTCACCTTCAACTGCCTTGACTTCAAAAAAAAAAAAAAAATAATAGTTTCGACAAGAATGATTTAATGTTTGTGATATATTATACTTTTTTGAAAAATTTGAAAAAAAAATTGGCTCATATAAACTTTATTTTGCGTATAAAATTAAATAACACCGACGCATTTTTAACCTCACTTCTTTTGAGACAGTCCTATAAGTTCGTACGAAGGCGGTTTACGTATTTATTTTGTACAACGGAAGCCGTTCGAGAATATTGACCTTTTTGCGAAACGGGAACTGAACGGCTGCATTTTTTAATTCCGTCCCAATAACCTTTTTTGTACCGATTCGGCCCCTTATAAAAAAAAAAAAAAAAAGGTTAACTAAAAAATGGCAATATTACTGTATCGGCACAATAATATAAATAATAAATCTAAACGCGCGGACGCGCGAATAACGACTGGAGAGTTAAACAGTATTATCCGTATTTTTAAATAACACAATATCACTAAATGCCAATGATTTAGTGCGATAACCGCAATATTATCTTTGTTTCGAAAACGTCGACGGTAGTGTGCGAATCGTGTGTTATACACCTAATGTAGCGCGGAAAAATTGCAAAAAAGGGACGGTACTCGCGTGACCGAATAAACGGCGAGTGACGGAATTTGTTACGAAAACCCGCGGTACGTCCTCGAATTCGGGTTTCGCGTTCCCCGGGCCATTTACGGGCGCGCTCGGACGCGGTCCGCGAACGCGCTGCCGGTCCTGTCGCACCGTCCGGCCCCGACGGGACCGCGAAAAACCTGTGCAACAATCAACGCTGTTGGACCGTAACGTGTACACGTACGTCCGCGCGTCCGCTGTAAACGCCGACCGCGATAACGACGCGCGCGCCCGTACCCGAACAACGAGATCGCGCGGATTAGACGCGGTTCGCGTACGCGCTCGCCGCACGACAATAACAATAACGCGTCCGCGGTAGGTTTTCTAATAAATTGTTATTATTATTATTGTTGTTGTTGTTGTTGTTGTTGTTGTTGTTGTTATACGCGCGTTGCCCGCGTTGAGTTTTTCACTCTGTACACGCGGCGGCGCGAACGCCCGAAAACCGTGTGCAGAGGCGTATGGAGGCATAGGCCCGGTGTGCGGACCCGACCTCCGCTTACGCGTTGTTCACGGCGATAATTACGCGCCCGTACGCGCGCGCAGACGAGGATCCGGATGTTAAACCGATCGGACGAGGCGGCGGCGCGGGCGGCCGGGTTGGAGGGTTCGCGGCTCCGGACGGGGACGGTGACAATGACGACTGCTGTACAGGTATATTATAATATTATTATTTTATACTTCCTTCGACGTGACGGGAGATCGAACACGCATAATATAATATCATACGTGTACACTACAACTATAATAATAATAATAATATCTCCTCTCCGCAACGCCCGTCCCCTTCACTCGGGCTCCTATACATCGCGCGAAACCTCCGTCTACTACTACTACTACTACTACTACTACTACTACTACTACTATATAGACTAACCGACGACGACGTGTCCGCTGTGCATTTTTAATATTATTGCTATACTAGCCGTCTACAGCTCCCGCAGTGCTGTGCTCCGTTACGAAACGTCTGCACGATCCGTATCCGGCAAGAAGGACCAGCGTCGGACAGTACAATTGAAAATCGGAAAAAAAAAAAAAATCGATTGATATTATCGAAAATTACGTACGTTTAACGTTCAAAACCGTAATATCATTATCGCGATACGTTTTTTTTTTTTTTGTTGTTAATATATATTTTTTTTTTTTTTTGGCTTTCGGTCCTTCTCGCACACCAAACCACATTAACTATCGCATATAATATAATACAGCCGTCCACAATATTCCAAACAAATAGTATCCTATACGTCACGTGCTGTATTCTGTACATATTAAAAATACTTTTTAGCTAGTGTTTAAAATACAACGTGCTTCGCGCGCATAGTTATGAAAAGTATTTTGTCGCTTCAAAATACAAAAATGTCAGTCTCGTGTTTTGGCGCGTAATGCCAATATTATAATACTCTACTATAAGCTGCGTGTTTTGTGTTTTCTCGAAAAACCCTTTTTGGTCGCTAATTTGAAATGTGTTTTCGCAAAGTATTCAAGTGCCTAATATTCTGGATACTGTTTGTTCTATACATTCGAATATTTATCCCGTCGTATTTGTAATACTATGTATGAGTACGATTACCAATTATATTCGTAACGAATGTACTATAACGACTAGAGATTGGATGTTTGGTGCGACTTTAGCATTTTTCTTCATTAGTTTTCATCAGTGCTTCGCTAACTATCAATTCGTGTCATGTTTCACAGATTTTTTTTTCTGTGAACAACTTTTTGTACCCGCAATTTTACTCCGATTTACTACGATAGCACTTTTTCTAAAAGGAAACCTAACTGAGGTAGTACTTTAGGGAGGCCGTTATTGATTTTTCAGAAGTTTTCCCAATTAATGGGGAAAACGGAAAAATGTATGAAACGTAGTTATTAGTAAAAAAATATTACGGCCTTTTTTTTTGTGAACTTTTAACCAACAATTTTGCTCCTATTTTCAATCGTAGCAATCTTTTCTAAAAGAAAAACTGACTATTTGGCACTTAAAGAGATGATTTTTTCGATTTTCCCAGCTGTTTTCATAATAAATGCGAAAAAACGGAGAAAAACACGAGAAAAAAAGTAGGAAAAACGGGCAAATAAGTACAATATTGAACAAAGTATTACTAAAGAAAATATACTTGCATTTTACTATAGTATGTTAACAAAACGACACCATTAACCAAACTCCTCTCAGAATCGTTTTTCATCATAAATGATTGATCTTCAGATACATTATATTAAATTTCCTCTCCACCTTTCCTAACCTTTCCCAACTTCTCACCTACATATTTTTTATTCAGATCATCAACGTCACTTAATAAATTCTCTTATATTAGATATTATATTACTGTACCACTGCGTAGTAACATATAAATATTATATGTGTATATCCGAATATACGGGGCGAATAAAACTTGTTACGGCGGCAAACCCCATCGTCGAAAACCGATACGTATGTACACACATGTATATAAGGTGGTTTTTTTTTATCGTCGATCACTTATAATTATTTCGCAAAATATTTATTTTTTCAAACAAAATGTCCCTTGACAAACAAGCAGATCTAAAATATTACATTACCGTTATTTGCTAAAATCCTCATTTTCGGGGGGTGAAACCACTACCAACTTTTGATTTCCGAGCAGTCGTCTGTATTAAATGTTTCGTACACAAATTAGGAGTATTAGTTTAAACAAATTTCGGTAGGTGGATAGTAGCTATCGGAACACTATTCACTATAAAAGTAATTTGTGTAAACTCTATATACTCTTAATCTACGCACTAAACTTTAAATATAACGCGGGTTGCAATTTTGAAAATCAAAAGTAATCGGGACGCAGTCGTTCCGCAGGTATTTTCGGTAATTATTTATTTAATTATTTTTTTGTTTATTCGTGGGTTACCTCAACGATGTGGATGAAATTTATTACTATTATTTACACTATTATCCATAGCAATAGCAAAGCATGTCACTGTTTATTCTTATTTTTTTCTGATTTGAAAAAAAAAAAAACATTTAAACAATATGTGAAGAAAAAAATAGGTTCGCAACTATCTAAACATAGTTTCCAAACGAGATTATCAAAAACACGTTGATTTGGAGAATCTTCTTCTGAGAATTCAGATAGTCTCGCTCAAGTCAGAGATCGTACGCGTCGCAATCGAGGGCCAGAGAATCTCGCGCCAAACGTTCGCAGCGCTTTGCTGGACATACGGACAGACACTTACGAGCACGCGAACGAAATGAAAACACCCGACCTTTTATTTTCTTTTGTTCGATATACGGGGCAAAGCGATACGGGAATAAAGGTAAAAATAATAAATAATCGGCACGGGCATAACCGGGCTCAGCCAATAAAATCCGAAAAGAAAATTTTAGGTACACACTATTCGACTCAACTTGTGCTGCAATCGTGTTACAAAACAATACACGGAACCAATAACAAGAGTATTTGGAGTTTTATCGGTGGTCAGTGGTCACACTGTTAAACGGTCACCCATTTGCGCTTCAGTTTTATATCGTTTATATATTTTATAAACGGTTCAAAACAACGGTTAAACAAATAATAGGTATATATATATATAAACCTTAAAGGTCTAATTAAACATATAGGCATATAAATATAGAAAACACCTATTTTTGCATTGCGTAATTGATCGAGTGTAAACTCATTTACATCCACATTTGGAATCCGTTTTTGCCAATCAAAGAATGTTAAAGGGGTTACTTATATTGTATATTATGTAGAACGAAAAGAGAAAACGGTAATAAAGATAACATCTTGTTTTTTTTTTTTTTTATTTAAAGAACATTTTACAATCTGTGTTAGAATATACGTCTCAGGTATTCTTATTAATTATTTTGCGATAGTGATTGTTTTTTTCCGTCCATTTGTATGAAAAGATATTCATAACTGTTCGTATTTTATGATGATTTTCTCTTTTTTTCGTACGTCTCCGAAATTTGATTTTTTAATTTTGTTTAAATAAGTTTAAACGTTGTCTGTTCGTTTTACCGAGTAGACGCTGGAACTTTTCGTTCCTCTATGCACCGAACCGGTCCTTCAAAGTTTACGCGCCGATTGTATTAAAGGCGAACTTTTTTTGTAAGCTCCGTTGTCGCCGTGGAAACGCGCATGGTCGTAACCGTTTTACCGTAACATAGCATATTGTACATCGTTGACAGAGCAACGCTATCGACGGAACTCCGCTCAGAATCGTATTAATTTTTTTTTTTTTTTTTTGTCTACGGCGGGCTAACAACCGTTGCTCACCGGCGTACACGGAATTCCCGTCCGCGTCCGAACTTCCCGACTTCCGCACCCTACAACGAAGTGGCCGTGCACCCGCGTGCGAAGTGTGTCGGCCCAAATTTCTTCTTTTTTTTTTTTTTTCTGTCTACGGCGACGCCGACGCCGCAAAATCACTTTCGCGCGTTCGACGACACGTCACCCCGCGTCTACGGTATTGCGGGACGCGACGCGAACGGCAGCCACAAAGTCCGGGGCAGCTCGACCGGCGCGGTATACACACACGCGCGCGCGCACCTGACCGACGCCGACTACCGCGAAACTGCGCGTTTCCGGCTCCGAAACCATTTAGCTAATGGCGTCCATGTACGCGCTCCTACGTGTACGCGCGTACAATACGCACCGTACCCCGGGCGTGCCGGGCGGAATCCATTTGCGATTTGCGATAATTCGATTCGGCCGGGCGCGCCGCCGTCGCGTAATGTTCGCCGTTTCGCGGCGCCGCGCATTCCCGACCCGCGTGGTGGCGGGGGGCCGCGGTGGTGGTGGTGGTGGTGGTGGTGTGGGGGGGGGTAGAGAAATAAACGCACGTCCTCCCGCGAAAACTACGCGAAAACTCTCCGTGCGCGCCCGCGCCGCGCGTTACGGTAATGTTCGCGGAGGCAACGCGATTGTCTCGCGCCGAAAACGCGCGTGTACCCGCCATGAAAATATCCGGCGGCGTTCCCGTCGGTACTTTTACGACGGCGCACCGCGCACGTCACGAGAACCGGGTATTTTATACGGGGCGTACGTCTTGTACGCGCGGAATGATAACGGCGCGCGGAGAAACGGACTGCACGGAAATTACCAAAAAACGAAACGCTCGTAGTTAAAAAAAAAAAAAAAACGGACGGCCGGGCTGTCGTAGGCGAGAAGTCTCGTGGTAGGCAAATCGGTGGCGGGGAGGAATTATTTATTTGTACTTTAAACGGTTCTCGGCGAATAATAGAACTTTCAAATTTCATATATTTATACTCTTCAATCTTTTGAACGTTTCACTCGCGGCTTTGCATTATTAGCCGATGACCAGTGACGCGACAACAACAGCGGACAACGCAAACAAAGAAACACGAGCCGGACAATAGAGAGCATAGGTGAAATTAAAAATCAAATGTTGGCGGGAAATTTCCGTTTTCTCGTCAACGAAACGTAAGAAAAATTACTAGAGCATTTAAAATTAGTACGGTTCCTGTTTTGTAAATCGAAAATATATGTTCGTTCAAGCATTAGTAGGGTTGAAATAAATAAGCCCGGACGATTCCATAATATAATTGAAAAAACAACATGAATCAAATTCACCCCGAGAAGATATATTTTCTTTTTCGAATTACTATATTATTATTATTATTATTATGTTTGTTACGTGTGTGTGTGTGTGTGTGTGTGTGTATAATACCTTACGTACTCGTATCTGCTGCGGGTTTCGCACAGTATATGCGATTGCACAGATATACGAAAAAGTAATAATACAATAAGAAAGACACACACACATACACACAATACACACACGCACGCATGCACGCAGACATAAGATAAAAAATATCGTGTATTATATCGATCACGAGAACATGGTGTTCGAATATTTGATCGGTACTCGAGAATAATCGAATTTAATGTTATTCGATTCTGAACGAAGAGCGAAGCGACGAGGAATCGGTTTTACAATGATTGTTTTTTTTTTTCTGGGTAAAATATGTTTGTAAACAACTTTTCTACAAGAAATCTTGCTCCGATTTCAAAGTGTATAGAACCTATTCCGAACGGAAATTTTATTAGAGCGGTTTTCGTAATAATCGGGAAAACCCGTAGAAAAAAAATGGAAAATCTAAGTATACTGCACGTGTAATATACCAACGGTCTATCGTTGCGATATAATTTAAATCCCCATCTGTATCCTATTTACGCTACCAATTTCTCACGCGCAACAGCGGCATACCCGCCGTACGAAATATGTCAATCTTTATTTTTACCATTTTTTTTTATTCGCACATCCATTCAATTATATTGTACGGATGTCGCACGCGCGTTCGATGGCACGTAGTGAGTGAATTAGCGCGCGCGATAATGTTTTCGTCGGTCGCCCAGTCGCATTATCCGACCGCTTCGGGGAGGAGAGGGAGGACTTTGTTGAAATGCAAATTATCACACACCGTATACGTCGTACACCCAGTGGCTTACGCAGGGGCGGAGGTTAGGGGTTATATTACCCCTTCGACATTTGCTTGAAAATACAAAAAAATTATAATTTAACGGTCGAAATTGCATATATTTTTGCCAAGTTACGAGGGAAAAAGCTTGATGTATAAAATTCCAATAATTAATTTTATAGGTATTTTTGGTAATTGTTTATGTAATTAATTTTTGTTTATTCGTGGGTTCCCTTGGTGATATGAATGATAATTATTATTATTTTTTACACTATTATCTATAACAATAGCAAAGCATGTACACTGTTTGTTCTTATTTTCTCTGCTTTGAAAACAAAATAACTTTCAAACAATATGCCGAGAAAAAAAAAAAAGTTCGCAATTGTCTAAACATAGTAACCAAGCGACATCGTCAAAAAATACGTTGAACTGGAGAATCTTCTTCTGAAAATTCAGATAGTCTCTCGCAAGTCAGAGATCTTACGCGTCGCAATCGAGGGCCAGAGAATCCTGCGCCGAACGTCCGCAGCGTTTTGCTGGGAATCGAGACAGAAACTCACGAGCGCGCGGACGAAACGAAAATACTCGGTCCACCTTTCTTTCGTTCGGTATACCGATACGGGGCAAAACAATACGGAAATAAAGGTAAAAAAAAAAAAAAAAAAAATGAAAAATCGGCACCGCTATTAACCGAAAACCGCGTTTTCCGCGGTCGACGGCTATTCGCCGCGTACCCATTAAATTCCCCTTCCCCCCCACCATTTTCCCGACTTCGCGGATACAACGTCGGCTCGCTCGGAGCGCGCCCGGAGTTTTTATGTTCCGGCTTTTATGAATACTAATTACGCCGATAATTTCCCCCGCGGCCGTGCCGGGTGGCGCGAAGAGTGTTTTACGAATTTCATATTCGCCACGTCCTCGCGCGTCGGAAGTTCCCGCGCCCGCACGCCTACCGGGTAATGTTGAATTTTCACGCGCGCGTATCGCCGCGGCGTCCCGCCGCGACCGAAAAACCGCACGTCACCGGGTCCCGCGCCGGGTGCCGGAATGCCGTCCGAATAATACCGGCCGCCGTCGCCTCCGATAACAATACGCGCGGCGCGATATAAAAATGCCCATAAATAAAAACGCCGAAAAACGGCGGACCGAGAAATAGCGACGGGGCGCGGCCGAATATTGTAATGATAATAAAACACGAAATTTCCTATAGGTATAAGGTGGCAACCACGCGAATCCGGTACGACGGCGGCGGCGGTTCTGACGTGCCGCTGTACCGGCAGCTGCTGCCGGTCGGCGTTCGCCGTACGAAACGATACGCGGATACGTTTTGTATTGTTGTGCGAGTATATTCGAGTCTTTTTTTTTTTTTTTTGTTTACTGTTGGGTTTTTTTTCCCCCGCAGCCGAAAACGATTTAGGCTACGTACCTCGGCGATACACAACAACAATAATAATAATATTATTGTTATTATCGCGCGTATCGCGTGACGGCGTACACTAATCGATGGTTAGGAAACCGAACACACAACTAATCGAGTCCGAAGATTATTTCGAGTAAGAAATGCGGCTCTTATTATACGCGATATCGTTCACGTTATCATCCCTAGGACTTTCGTCGGATAACAACATAATATATGTGTCGAACAATAATATAATCGCAGTTCGTATACATTTTTACCAATACGAAAATTATTGTTTTATCGTCTATGTATTCGTTAACTACCGTACGCGAGTAACATTTAAATTATTCGTACTGAAATGAATTTTCACCGATAAAAAAAAAAAAAAATTAATTTTATTTTGATACATCAATAAACAACCCGGGACTCTATTCGTCCTGAAAGGTCTCACTGGGACTCGGTTCGTATGCAGACATCGCGTCAATGAGCCCATAGTCAATAAAGAATGGATACACCATTCCTATAATTGTTTAAACGTAAGAAGCCGCGTTCTTATAGAGCAGATATATCTGTGTCCGAAAGCCGCCTTATGCCATAATGGTTACTGCGGTTAATATTGTTTGATTAATAGTTTTTATCAGCGTCGCTAATGCGATAACATTATTAATTCGTTTATAATGCGTTATACCAGCTAACCTGGCAATATACTTTACTGTTGCTAGATGATAGTGTAAATAATTGTGACCCACGAATAAACGATAATACATAGATATACGTTGATTTGATATTCGTACCAAAAATATCTAAAAAAAAAAAAAACTCCTATTTTACCACCTTTAGAGGTTGAATTTTATAAAGTCTTTTCTGGACGAATGCCTACATCATAATACAGCTACCTGTATGCCAAATTTCCGCCCGATCCGTCGAGTGGTTTGAGCTAGGCGACGACGAATCAGTCAATCAGTCAGCCAGGTTATTCTTCGTATGGATTATTTTTAAATTATGTTTGTTTAATACTGCAATGGTTCGTCGTTGCGTTATTCGCAAGTCGGTATTGGGCGACGTGCCTGTGTCTATCGATTTGTAATTTTCACGGGATAAAAAAAAAAAAAGGCGTCTTAGGACGGCTTTTTCGGGAACTTGTGATAAGGCAACGCGATGGCTTATCCATTATTTATTATCTATGCCGGAGCCGGCCCGAGGATAGGACAAGGGTAAAATGTCATTTAACTGTATCGTCGTCGTTTGAAATACGTAAAGAGAAATACAAAACGCAAATATTTCCCTCTACGGTGTTCGGATATTAAAATGTTAAGTGGGCGTATCGAAGCAATCGGACATTTTCGTTTCGTTTCCGTGAAATAAACAATACATAGGTATTATATATAAACGGCACGACTGAGGAAAAAAATTGGCCCGCTTTAAATTTGCGCGTGAATAGGAGGTAGGTACGATCGTTTTTTCAGATGAAAATTATTTAACGGGGAAAACTTGGTGAAAAAGTCTTACCGTTACGTCGTTATCGATGTGTAAAAGAAAATATAAAAGTCCCGAGATTGGAGAAAATTTGCAGAACCGTCGGCAACCGTTGAACGGTACCGCATTCGAGTTGATTTCTAAGAGCCGTACTAATCGAAAGCAAAGCGTGCGCCCGTAATCGTGAGATATCTGAAAAGAAAAAAAAAAAACGTTTTCGGAAAACATTTCGACCACATTTAATATTGTCGCTCGCAAAACGATTTATATATTATAAGCCCGCGGCAAAAGTTAAATATATTTTTTTTTTTTTTTTTTTTTTTTTTTTTTACGGTAGTTTTCGAGCGAAGTTTTGTTCTCTCGATAACGCGCGCGCGTACAACTTATTTCCGTCTTAAATATTATTACGTATTATAATATATTGTGTTGTTGGATACACGAACGCGGCACTCCGACCGAGACGAAATTCAGAAAAAAAAAAAAAAAAAAAAAAAAAAAACCGTTTAAAATTTCGCTTTTAAAGTTTTATTTACCCCGCCACCGCCACTCACCGATATACGAATATTATTCACCGCGCGCGGAGGTTTTAACGAGAATCCGCGCGCGTAACACGGTCGACCAACTTTCTACTTTTACTTTTTGACGTATCCGATTTTAGGATTCCGGGTAGGCAGCTGGTTATTATTATGAAGCGAAAACTAGTCGAAAATCCATTAGGTAGAAAACGCGAGTATAGAATAGATACATGTATAAATAACATTATTATAACGGTGGACGGGAAGAGACGCGTACAAATAATCGACGGCGACGACGTCTACCGGCATAAAAGAGAGCTATATGAAATGTTTCGCGAACAATAAACATGCGTTTTTTAGATCTTTTTTTCGAGAGAGCGGTTTTGTCTGTGATAATTCCCTAGAAAGGGGATATACCACGTCTTATACCGGTATACTACAGTACTATCGCTATTATTACCAACCGAATAAATGGTTTTCGATAAAATTGAATTTTATTTTACCATGCGGTAGTGTAGTATAAGACCTACCCGCCCGCCCCGCACTATGTGTGCGCCGCTGCTTAGAATCGCGGACCGTCCGACGGCGTTTGAAAACTTCAAATTCAGCTCTCCGCGCGCTCGTGGAATTATCGGCCGCATCCGAGGTCCGTCCCAAACGTAAAATCTGAACTTGAAGGCATATTAGTTCCGTCTCGGGTTTTTAAACTGATATTATACAACTTCCGTCATTTGTAATTTATCGAGTTACGCCGCGAGTTCCGTCCCTTTGTGCATTTTCTACACTACGCATTAATATAGCACACAGTTTACGATGACAATTTTATATTAAATGGAAATAAAGATAACACTTTCCAGTCATTATTTGCGATTTTCTCAAGGGTTTTCTCATGAAATTCGAAAAACCGAAAAAACAAGAAAACGTACGAAATACATTACTAAAAAGCATTGCCATTTCCGTTTTCCTGTGCGCAACGTTAAATTCCCGTCCATATCCTACCGTCTCAACATGTCACCCACACCGGTGGCCGCACCCGTGTCCCCATCACCGCACCTTTTTTTCAAATTGTATTTATTTCCTTTTACCGTACTCCGGTATACGGCAACGTTGTAATATTTTTAATCGACATTCTTTTCATTTGCGACGCACTCGGTACAAACGGTTTTACCCGTCCGGTCCGCCGCGGCGATTTACGGCTCGGCGTTTTTTTCCCCGACCACCGTCGCCCGCTTTGTCGCGTGAAAAAAACCCGTACGATATTATCGCGCGTCTGCGCGGCGAGCACCGCGCGTGGTTTTCCTCCCGCAGACGCGTATCGCGCGCGGCCTGTTTCGTTTTCAGATTTTTCGCCGCGCGCTTACGTCCAACCGCCCGCCGTCAGCATACGCGCCTACGTGCGTACGCGTACCGTACAATGCGTTCCGTTATCGGCACGAAAAATCGCGGTCTACGGGACTTCCGGACGTCGGGACCGATTAGCCGCGGACTCGCGGACAAGAACAATGCGCGGATGTCGGCCGGGCGGTGGCGTGAGGGCGGTTTGAAAAGAAAACGCCGCCTGTGCGCGTACGTCGCACGGGTATTCTTCGTCGCGCGCGGACGAAATCGGGAGGCGCGGTAAAGTAAAGAGGCGGAAAAAAAAAAAAAAAAAAAAAAATGAAACGAACCGGGGCAGCACCGCACGCTGCGAACGCCGCGCGGCGCGAACGCGCACAATACGGCGGCGACGCGCACGGCGACGCGCAAAGAAAAAAAAAAAATGAAACGAACCGGGGCAGCACCGCACGCTGCGAACGCCGCGCGGCGCGAACGCGCACAATACGGCGGCGACGCGCACTGCTACCCTCATTCCCCCCCCACCCTCCCATCCACCCCCCAACCCACTCCAACGGCGCGGCCGCCGCCGTGATTGATGCTGCCCCCCCGACGCATAATGAGTATAACAAGTACACCTATACCCCGAGCGCGACACGCACCGCACACCGCAGCCGCCGCCGCCCCGAAACCGGTTGCCGGGCGTACGTATATTTTCACAATCTCCCCGGTCCCGTCCGCCCGCCCTCTCACGGGCGCGCGCACGCTCGCCCGTAGCCCTCCCGTCGCGTTCGCGTTCGCGGGACGGGAAGGTTTTTTTTCGTAACGTCGTCGTCGTATTATATATTTATATATGTGTATAATATCGTACCTCTGTGTATACCCGCCCGTGTATAATACGGACCCGTAAAAATTCTAATCGGCTGTCACTGCGCGACGAGGGGGACGCCGTAGCCGCCGCCGCCGCCGCCGGTGAGGATCGTATCGGAATTGGGGCGGCGGCGGCGGCGGAGATTTTTCTCAATGAAATGTCAACCCGCGGAGCGTGTTCGGCCGTTCGTTCGCCGCGAACAATAGGGCGGACCGAGCGCGCGAGGGAGGCGGCGGACGTGCACCGGGGCCGGCCGGTGAGAAAAGGTATTCCGCGCGCACACACGCACACACGCACACATACGCGCGAGGACAGCTGCAGACAATACCTATGTACTACCGCCACCCGCCCCTCGTCGTCTCCCCCGTAGCGCACGGGTATAACAATATGCGCACTGCACTGCTGTGCTGCCGCAGGGACGAGAATCGAAATCCGACGGTGTGTGTAGTATAATAATATATTATGATGCGTTTAACAAAAAAAAAGAAAAAAAAAAAAAAGAAATGCGAAACGATATTTCATTTATGCGTACGACAGATTCGGCTTTTTTTTTCAAATATATTTGAAATAATATCGAAAATGTAAACAATCGAAATGAACAAACGAATATTATATTTATGCGTACGGAAATCGCGCGATGCGCTCTGAAACTACTCGACCGATGATTTCGAATAAGACAGAGCTCGACGTGCGCGATTAAGAAGACTGGGCCTTTGAGCACTCGCGGCTACGCCCGAAGTCTCGGGTCCTGTCCGTGCGGCGCGCCGCAGAATCTCGGGACGAGACCGCAGGCCGTCCGACCGTGAAAGTCGCCGGCCGAGTATTTCCGGACGAGGGTCCGGACCGACGACGATTGACCGCATCGGAACAGCGCGCGGAATGCGCAGTCGGACAAGCGTCCAGTATAGAACCGCGGGCTAGCGCAAAGTCCGGAGGAGGGCCGACAAAAACTGCGCGAGGACGGCCCAGCCGCAGTGAAACGGTTCGAATGTCGTCGAACGTAATAAAAAAAAAAAAATGGACGGAATCACTTTCCATCCGTATTCGCACAGACTGTAGGTTTCAGATTGTTCACTCGTTCGGTGCATTTTCTTTAAAAAGAGATCCCGTTTTACCGAGACAACGAGCGTTCGACGGTGCAATCGGTGATGCGGCCCCGGAGTATACGCTGCCGTTGCGTCCCGGGATGGTTTATTATCCGTACCGTATATAGTTGCGTGTCTGCGGAAAATTATTGAATTTTCGTTAATCGATTAAAAAAACAACCGTCGGCTAAAACGCGTAAACTGTATCGCGCGAACAATGCCAAGTGATTCGGCAAGGGCAGAGTGGTCGAAACGGCAGCTTTTTCCGCGGATCGGTGCGACAAACGTTGGCTGATATCTTATGATTCTAATTTTTTTCGCGCGCGGATTGAGATGTCGTACGCATTCAAACGGTACAGCCGACCCGTCCGTTTAAGGAATTATTACTTATTTAACCGTAACGGATACGTAACAGTATCGTTGCTCAAAAACTAATCGAAACCGCCAAGAAGCGCTAACGCGACAAATGTCTGCAGTGTAAAATTTTGTTTTCAACGCGATCTAGCGAAGAGAAGTGACGATACGACTGTTTTTTTTTTTTTTTTTTTACTTCAATTCGGTGACACTATAGTGAGTGTGACCATAATAATAAGGGACAAAAGCAAAATAAATTTGAACCGTATAAAGGTTTTTATATACGCGTACAATAAACGATGTGACGTTGTGACCAAAGAAAATTTTACTTTCGTGATGTTGGTGAATTTCTTCTTCTGCTGTTCTGTATACTTTCGTGCTGAAATAATTGCGTCGATACATTAATTTAGATTCTATGTGGAACGAAGAAGCTTATTGTTTTACAAAAAATATTTATTATTTATTTTATCTGTTAACGACTATTTTACCAGAAGACTTGCTCGGATTTCTAAGTGTAGCATCTTTTATGAAAGGAAATCGGTGTGTGGAGATACTTTGAAGAGGTCATTTTTCGATTTTCTCATAAAATTTTAAAAAACCGAAAAAAAAAAACGGGAAAATGTACGTAATATATTACTAAAAAAAAACCACGACTAAGAAAACTAAGAAAATATTACTATTTTTTTTTTTTTTCGGAAAAACTTAAAAAAATTGAAAAAGTCTATACAAAATTTAATTATTCTACTACAAAATGACTTATATATTGTTTCCAGAGCATCACTATCAATTGAATATCCCTCAGAATTTGTGAGCAACGGTTTATTGTTGCTTACAGGTATACATTAAATTATCTATAACAACAGTTGCACCCGTCCCCATTATCCTAGGACGCCTTTTTTATACGTTCTTTCCCTTTTTCGAAATGTTTTAAAGGTGTTAACACCGTATATATTATTGCCATACAAGAAACTTCTTGGAAATTGATGTAATTATTTTTGGTTTATGTCGAATAATTCTAGAAGAAGGTTAGGCAGTAAGGTTTTAAATATTGGCCAGTTCTATATATTCTGGGTTTTAATGGAAATCGTAGAAAAAAAAAATCGATCGTACTCTCAAAAAAATATTGAAAAACCCGACTTTTTATTTATGGCGAAACGAAATGAGTATTCAAAGATAACGACATTTCCGAAACAATACGTAACCGAAACGAGAACGTGCAACGGATCCGCCGAACGCGATTTCGTCCGGTCATTCGCGCCGGGGCCGTGTGCACCTTCCCCTTGACCGGGCCCCGGGGAGGGGGGGGGGGGGGGGGGAGGGAGCGGACAATTAGCGGCGAAAGTCTTGTACCGCGTGGTCGCGCGTGATCGCTGGAACGCACACGAAAAAAACAATTCGACAAACGTCTTGAAAACCGTCGCGGACAGATCTCCGTGTGTCGCGCAATGACTCCCGGGCGAGCTTCGGGCGGCCAGAATCGACGCGGCGGGAGGGGGCCGCGCGGCACGGCGTCCCGGCGGATTTTCGCGCCGGGCCCGTTGCCCCCAAGACGGTCCGCGGCGCGTTGAAATTTATTTATTATTTATTTGTTATTTGTTTTCTTTTTTTCGGCAACGCGTCCGCCGCGGCGTTCCTTTGTAACGATACATACGCGGGACATCGCGCGCACCGTGTATTTACGCGGCGCGCCGGGGGGTGCCGCGGCGAGTCGGCGGCGGCGGCGGCGGCGGCGGCGGGGGAGGACGGATCTCGCGTTGTTATTATCGCGGTAAATACGCATATACGCGGTTGCACCTGGTTCCCGTGCCGCCGTCGTCGGCCGTGTGCGTGCGTGACCCTTTTTATCCGATTTCACAGAACGAAACGCCGCGTAAGACACGCGGGACGTGTGTAAGTACGTATATTATGTATATATACGTACGCACACGCACACGCACACACACACGCGGCGAGGAGGTGGACGAGGGGGAGCGAGAGCGCGGTATAGTTACGGCCGCGTGCAACAAGAGCGGAGACCGTAAGACGGCGAGCGGGCGCGGCGGCGGCGGCGGAGGAGGAGGAGGCGGCATAAATCGTTATCGATCAAAAAAAAAAAAAAAAAATACACGTTACGTGTACGCGCGTATACCGTACCCACCATACGTTATGGGTTTATGTATTTCCACCCCCCCCCCTCCGCCCCCGAGGAATGCCAAGGTCCTGTGCCGCGATTTCATTCAGCTGCGCCGACGACGGCGGCGGCGGCGTATATATTGTACCGAGAATTTCGATATTTATTATCATTTTTTTTTTTCTCTCTTTAAATAATCGGCCTCGGCGGTCAGAGATTAATGGCGATCCGGGCAGGTATACGTATTTATTTTCATATTTTTATTATAATATTATACGAGCGCACACCCCTATTTTTATACTCGCGGCCTTCGCATGCCGCCGCCGCCGCCGACTCGAGCCATTAATAAAACGCGGCCTCGGTAAGTATTCGGTATATTTTTAATCCCGCGGTCCCGATCCCTCCACCCACTCGTTTTGGTCGGTTCAGAGCCCGGGTTTCAATGTAAGACGCGTTGTCGCTTCGGCGGAACGGGATCCGGGACGATACGCAAACAACGCGAAACTCATCGTTTCACAACCGCCGAGAAACGTAAGGCGAAGATCAAAACCGCTCTCCGACGGGTCGACTTTCGATAACCCGACGGAATTCAAGTCTCTCAGCGCCCGACACGGTGCGTTACGGAAAACCGCTAAAAACACGCACTTGAATCAAAAGTATTAAAAGAAACAAAGCCGACCTTTTTTTGTACGGGCGCACAAGTTCGGCCCGTGTGTAACAGCAGCTGACGGATACGCTAAAAGTCAAACTTTTGTTCGGCGTTTTTCCATCTTTTCGCCTTAACGCTTTTCTTCGACTCGCCTTGACCCGCGTCACGGAATCGCGTGCTATCCGTTTCTTTTTACCCACTTTCCGCGGGCCAATCAATTTGCGAATTCGCACGCGTACGTGTATTCACGATGACAACGCAATAATAATCGATAATCGGTTTTACCGTTTTTTTCAAAGGCGGCGCGAAAGGGCCGCAGGCGTTTCAACACGTGGTTATACGCGTGTACCAGATGTAATAAGAATAATCGGTGTTTTTGGTCTATCGTAAATATTATATGATTGTCCCGGCGTTTTTGTCATCGGTCGACTCCGCGAACACGTGCCGTTTTATTGGTTTCGAGTAGACATTTTACAATATCGACGGTGTTTCGTTAAAAAGGCGTATAAATAGCTAAAACTTCTTTTGTTTTCTTTTTTTTCAGATAGCCGAAAAAAACATTATTTCGCAGAGAAACAGTAAAACAATTTTTTAACGATGTTAATCGCGGAAAATAATAAAATCACCCTATACATGGTCAAATTTCTTTGAAAAAAGGTTTCTATTGTTCGCAAATGAGTTGTAAATATGATAAATGTGTGCAAATAAGTAGTAGTCATTTAATTATATTTTAAAAGGGCACCTATATCTTTTACGTCGACAATATCAACTTAATTTTCTGTATGTAAAAATGCCCTTTGACCAGTTTATGCTCCTGATTTTTCTGTTTTTTTTAATACCAAAATCGTATATTTCGATATCTAGTGTGTACCGCTCCCTTTTTCAAAACATCGACTTTTAGAAAGGTACCGTACGATGCGAGGAACACGTAATTTTCACGTAATTTGTCGCGTGTTGTTGTATGCTGACAGACCAGGTAACAAAAATGATGTTCCGATTTTCTTCGACTTTCTCATGACATTTTCGTTCTAGCCGGTGCGTTGAAGTAGTCAGCTTTTTGATTACCCACGTAGTTGTCCTTACAAGTGGGAAAAACCGTCAATTGTTTGTATAATATTTGTTACAAATTTTAAGTTTCCTTGGCAACTGCAGGGGGAAAAATATGACTGGGACCAAACAACACCGGCCGAATGTTTTGAACGCGATCCGATAGTTCAACTCGCTACTAATTCATGTTTGAATTCGTTTTTATACTATTCAACAATTTCAACCATTGACGAACGATGAGCGTTAAAAAAGTTAAATATTCCCGGCGAGAAAATGCCGTATACGGTGCAAATAGGGGTAAATCATTGGCCGAATCAACAAAATCGTAATTGTTCGTGGGTATGCAATTAGTTTTGCCAACTGTTATTATTATTGAAAATATTATATTCCTTATTTTACTATAATATATGGATTCGCTTAAAAATTTATCTCTCCTGTGTTAAGACGGTGTGATATTTGGGCATGGTCGGTTCTCGCCAAAATTGTATAAAATAGTTGTTAATACTTATAACAACGGCTGCCTTGCCACAATTTTTTATACAAAAATTATCAAAAATAAAATATAATCACTTGTTTTATTATTGTGTAAGTTTAAAACTTAATTGTATTGCTGTTATTATTATAATTTGTAGATTATGAGCGGAGCGAATAAGCTTATAGTTTTACAAAGATGTTTAATTTTTTTATTTTTTTTTTTATTTTATCTGTGCGCAACTTTTCTACCAGCCATTTCACTCCAACTATTAATGATAACAATGTTTCTTAAAGGAAATTTTACTAGCGAGGTACTTTAAACAGATTATTTTTCGATTTTCCTAAGAGTTTTCCAAGCAAATGTGAAAAACCGGGGTAAAACATAGGCAAACCGGGGAAAACGTAGAAAAACTGCAAAATTAAGTACAACATTAAACAAACATTATTAAAGAAAATGTATAAAACCTATTTAATGATTTGACAATAAAAAATATGTATTATATTGTTGACAAAGCATAACTATAAACTGATCTCGTCTTCAAATCGTTTTTTTGTGTGCAATGGTTTATCTTTGCTTACAGGTGTAAATTTAATTATCACTAACGGTGGCTGCACCGTCGCCATTATCCTAAGACGTCTCTTTTTATAATACTTTAATAAAGAATAATTTACGATATAATATTCCATTAATATTCAGATATTAAACTAAAAGATTTCATCTGGCGGAAAAGGGACAAGTACGATTTTGGCGAAAATGGGTAACTCCCGTAGTATTTTGGTCGTGCATCATCCTCTTGGGGACAACTGATGGTACACGCATTCCGTTTCGCATTATCCTTCCGCGTAAAACTACGTGGTTCGTCTTCGTTCACTTTCCCGTCTCGTTCCGGAACCTTACCAGAGGAGTTTCGTCACACGGAAGCTCTTCCGAATTCCGAACTTCCGACTCTCTGCTACAAACAGAACCGAGGGTTCTAAAGTGAAATTTATACGCGTTTTGTTTTGTCTATTTCGACATAAACTATCGAAAATCGATTTTCCTTTGCTTATTTCGCGAAGTTTTTCAAGTCCTTTCTTCCGCCTCCCCTCCCCCCCCCGTCGATTCAAAGAGCGTATTCAAAGTTCCCGCGTCGTCGTCGTCGTCGTCGGCGCGGCGGCCTTTGAAACCCCCGTTACGGATCGCGGTACGAGTGTTACCGTCGGGTGATTCAGGACCGCCGTCGTTTCGGTATCTCGATACGCCGTTGTCGTGCACGCGACGCCGCGTTCCGGAATCGATTTTTCCGACGCGGATTTTCTCGGCCCGGAGACGGGCCGAACGGCGGCGATGCGCGCACCCCGTCGGCCGCGTTGTTATCACGGTATTTGTACCGCGTACCCGCGCGCGACAACATTATCGTGTTATCGTTATCGTTATCGTTATTATGGTGAGATTTTTCGTGCGCCATTGTTCTCGCCGGAACAGCCTCAACCCGCGCGGCGCGGCGCCCCGCAGCACCGCGCGTACATTATAATATTAACGTCGCCCGCGCCCGTCTGTGCCCGGCGCACCTGACGCGGCCGGTACACCGCCGGAGAGTAATCGAAATAATAATAATTGTCCGTGGACGCCGCCGCCGCCCAGAGAAACGCGAACGCGTTAATTATTATTACGTTGTTGTTGTTGTTTTTTTTCCCGGTCGGTTTTTTTTTTTCTACGTTCGTCAGCGCCGCCAGCGGCCCGGGCCCGTTCGGCGAGCGTAAAAAAAAAAAAAAAAAAAAAAAAAAAAAAAAAAGAAAAACCGTACCGCGGCGGCACGTTATTACGACATGATACGATGCATTATCCGCGGCGCGCGAGCGGTACAATAACGCGCGCGCGCGCGCGCGCTTGATAATAAACAATATACGAATATGACGTAATCGAAATAATGAACAAATTTTTTTTTTTCCTACCGATAATATCACAAATGTTATTTTCGTAAGGCCGACGGGTACCGGCGGCGAGGCGGTACGATTCGCCCGGGAGTTAATAACTTACCGTACGCCTACCGTTCTCTCGCACTCGCGCTCGCTCTCGCTCACTCGCCGCATGATGCACGGCCGATACTGTCGGATATTTTCCCGTACGCGGCGCGCGTAATAACAAAATAATAATAATAATAATAATAACAATAATAATAATTTTATTATTATTATACACGCACGCGGCGCGTAGTAGTAGTAGTAGTAGTAGGCCTCGACGGCGCCAGACGAATTTTCACACTCCTCCGCCGTATTAGTTACGGCGGCGGGCCCGGTCCGCGACGTGTCCGAGCGTGGTGATAATAACAATTATTTTTGTTATTATTATTATTACGGGCGGCGCGTACGGGGGTAAAAAAAAACCGGTGACGGACGGACGGAGTGCCGGAGAGCAAAACGATACGAGAAAAAAAAAAAAAAAACCGCCGTCCTTGGAACGTTCGCCCGCACCGCGTTTCGTTTTTCCCTCCGTCCGCGTTTTCCACGGCGGTCGTTATTATAATACGTCGTCGCCGCCGTCGCCGCCGCCGCCCCGCGGGTTTTCTCCGGTGCGCGCGTTTTCCCGCGCACCGCAGTGCTGCAACGATAATACTGTTCGCATGCGGCCCGGTCTCGTTACGGCATTAACCCCCCCCCCCTCCATCCGGACGGATGTCTGCGTCGAAACAAAACGATATTATAAGCGATAAAAAAAAAAAAACCGAAAAAAATCTAATCGCTCCGCGCGTATAGGTCAAGGGCCCCTAGCAGTCGTCGCGTCGTATCGAACGTGCGCGCGCGCGCGGCGACAACGCGACACGCCGCGTACCGTGTTAACGTAATACCAAACACGCGCGGTACACGCGTGGTGACCCGAAAACGTCCGTCGCCGGCGAGCGGTTTTCCCGACCGAAATGGACACACCCGTCCGCGCCATGCCCTCCCCTCCCCCTCCCCCACGACCGAGAATTTCGGCCGTTTTTCGATGCGAACGCGACGGGTCCGTTGAGAACGCGAGTTGGTGTAAATCCGTGCGCGTGTTCAAAACGCGGCCGGCCAAAGCGTATTTTACTCGAAGCGGCATTACTTTGGAAACGAACGCGTGGACCCCGGTCCGGGGCCGTAGCCGGGGGGGGGGAAATTTCGGGTCCGGATCCCCCCTTCCCCCTTGCATGCGTACTCGTAAAACAATAAACGTTAACAATCGCGGTCATAAACAGTCTAGTGTCACGGTAAACAATATTCTAACGGCGTTCATCACCCGCACATAAATTGTCACTATATTATTACTCTCTGATCCAAGGAGCTGAGCGTTGGAAATGTATTTGAGCGTCCGTTTTCCGATCCCCCCCCCACCTGCCATGGAAAATCCTGCGTACGTCCATGGATAAAGATAATTATATCCACACGACTGCACGACTGCACAGCACAATACTAGTAGTAGTCTCTACTATCGGGGGAAGTTCAACAAAATGCAATTTTGAGTAATATCGTTTTCCCCGTGTAATTCCAACCGTTTTGCAGTTGCTAATGCATTTTTCGAAAAGTCACGGGGGGAAACGACCAAGATTTCCCCTCTTTCGGTCGCCTACGGACGAGAGACGCGAACTTCAAACCGAGTATCTATAGAGCCTAATATAATATAGCTGATACTCGATACAATGCTGAAATGTATCGCGATACTAGTTGATACGGGGAACAATCTATTCAGTTCAAGCCACAACAATTTCAACACACACACACCAATTTGGCGAACATTGAATTAGCTCCTATTACAATTTTGACCAAGTGGTCCTCGACATACAAAGTAGTTCAATAAATATAAGAGTAGAAAAAGTGTACGATACTATTTTTAGTGACACAGTTCCAAATAACTGCCGGGAATCGTCTAATCTTTAATCCGGTAACGCATTATAGACAGCCACAATAACTATCGTAACTGTAAAATTTAACTATTGATTTCAGTGATATCGATAAACGCCCCGCAGTACTCGCAGCTCATCGCAATTTGTCGCGATTCGTACGTCTGTAGTTACGCATAAAATTGATTCGGTCGAAAAAAAAAGCGGCGAATTAATTTTAACAGTAAATGATTTTAAATTTACCTATTATAAACCTCTCCAGAATGCATTAAAAATAATCGAATGTAATCAATTTTAACAATTTCGACGACTTGTTATAAAATGTAATATTTGTATTTTAAATTATTTTAATATATATAGTTTCAATTATTAATTCGGACAATCCGTGTAACCAAACATGGATATATCAAATAAATGCTGAGGGAGCCGAATCGATGTTTACTCAAATCTTGGTAGCCGATTCAATGTGTGAAAACGCGTCGACCATCTGAATTCGAGGGCCGATTCAATAGCTCCGACACAATTCACCTTTGGTTGTAATTTTTACCTGCTCGCTGCGGTCCGGCCGAACAGGGACAATATGATAACGCCATCTGCACGCGTCCAAGCGAATGTTATATTATCAATGTTAAAAAACACGACATTATCGTATTATTGTCACTGAACGGGCCCAATAAACTGTTCTTGACGATTGTCCGTTTAAACGATTGCCCGTGGTATACTTGTATGAAAATGTGAGTCGATATTATTGAATGAATAATGAATGTCATACAGGTTCGACATTTTTAGATTCTGAGTGTAGCGAAAAATGTATTGGTTTTACTGAGATTTTTCCTTTTTTTTTTCTTTTTCTTTTTTTTATCCCGTGTACCGAAATTCTACCGGAAATCTTGTTCAGACGCGCGGCACTATTTCCGTAGGGTAATGTTATCCAGATGATACTTTTGGAAGGTCATTTTTTTGATTTTCCAAACGGTTTTAATAATATCTGAGAAAAACCCGATTAAAACGTAAGAAAAACGGGAAATTTACGTAATATCGTAAATATTATGCTTTAATATTATAAAATTATGCTATAGTATGCTTTTATTATTTTTCAATATTGTTGTTATTTGTTATAATTCAGTTTAGAATATTCGTAAAGACTTGAAATTCGGACAGAAAACTTATATTTGCCTTTTCTAGACGTGATTAAAATTTAAAATGTTTTTTTTTTGAACGTATGTATGTTGCCGATTTAAGAACGATGGTGAAATCAGAACTAAGCGGACTGACTAAGTTTCTAAATCATAGCTTTTTGAAGTTCTGATATTGTACGGATATTATATGTTATGTTAAATAACTATACATTATTCTCCCTAAAGCATATTTGTCGTGATCTAATGGTTATTTATGTCCATTATCACCCTAGAGATTTCGAGTTTAAATGCCTATTTAATTATTTTACAATAATATGACATATATATATATATTGTTAAAAAAATCATCACTATCAATTTAACTGCGCTCAGAATCGTTTTTTCGTTAGCAACGGTTTATCGTTGCCTACAGGTATACATTGAATCACACCTATAACAATGGCCCCACCCGTTCCCATTGTGCTAGGACTTTTTTCAATCTAATAAATTTTAAATAATAATTTTAATAACTTTAGGGTAAGAAAATTAAATCTCAGAGCTGTGTTATGCAATTCCAATCACTCAAAAAAAAAAAAAAAAATTCTATGCACTTACGTTACTCGTGTTATTTAAGTTATTACTATATTATTGTATACAGTTTGGGTGCATAAACAGTGTTGTTATAAACAATATTTTTAACTTTAGTATTTACATTATTACAAAAGTAATTGATTTCAATATCCGTGAAAAATATAATAACTAACAATTATACGAGCTGTTATTATAAACAATACGATACCAATATAATATACGCACCCGTCTCCATTATCCCGGGACGTTTTTTTCAGATTTTTTTCAAATTCATTCGTAGCCATTGGCAATCGTGACGGACCATGCGGTGTAGTAATGATTGATACGCGTGTTATCATTAAAATAAAAAAGTTTATCACATCTTTATCACGTACAAAACACCGTTTTTTCTCGTCCGTTTTCACCAACATTCTACAATATTATTGCAATGTTATACCTCGTTCCGTTTATAACCGTTTGGAATTTATAGCGATTTGAATTTACTAGAGGTATTCGTGAATAATCGTGATAAACAGCAAACATTAACCTAAACTAATCGTACAAAGAGTATTACTTACTGCACTTCGATTTTAAGAATGCTAATGCATTCGCACTCGTAAACAAGTTTAATTCGCTTCGGTCGGAGCACTTTTATCAATTTACGAGGACATAACGTTTGAGATCCGGTATAGATTTGTCAATTCGCAATGTTAAATGTTCAAATTCCAAACAAAAAATTTAAAACATACTTATGACATGCTTGAACCGAGGCGAATTAAACTTATTTATTATCTGACGCATTTTGCAAATCGAACCGCATAAAGTACCGTTCCCAACTCTAGGTAGATTTATGTCTGGTTTTCAGGATATTTTGGCGAACATTTCACGGCGAGTGCGATTCCCTTGAACAGCGGTAAAATCTAGTTAGAAAAAAATCTCGAGGGTAGAATGTGTTGCAGTATCGTTACTTATACTCGCGATAGTTGATTTATATCGCGGTGATAGTGTTATTTTAAATTCTGAACAGATCGAGGTTTTAAAACTGTGAATGGATACTTATAATTTGGAAAATATTATTAGACAGAGATGTGGCAAATTCGAATATCCTTTGTTCTGTTCGTTATTTTATATTCCGAGTGGAAAGAAGAAGCTTATAGTTTTTTACAAAGATGATTAGTTTTTTTCCTGTGTACAACTTATCTACCCAAGGACTCGCTCCAATTTTTACATGTAGCACCTTTTCTGAAAGTAAATCGGTGTGGGGAGATACCTTAAAACGGTCAAATTTCGGTTTTCTCACCAAATGCGATGAACCGAACAAAAAAACATAGGGAAACCGGGAAAAACGTAGAAAAACCGGAGAAATCGGCACAGCATTAAACAAATACTATTAAAGAAAATATATAGAATCTATTTAATTGTTTTACTATAATACGGCATATCTACTGTTGACAAAGTAACACTATCAACTGAACCCCGTTCAGAATCGGTTTTTCGTAAGCTATGGTTCATCTTTGCTTACAGGTGTACATTAAAATACCTATAACAATGGCCGCGCCCGTTCCCATTATTCTAAGTCGTCTTAAGTGTATAATTCATATTTCCCTGTTTCAATTTTTACTATCCGTCTACTTGCAATAAACGACAAAGTAACTTTATTACACAGAGATAGATGACCGATTCTTTTAAAATATATTTACCTTGATTTTATTGATTTATTGTGGACATGATGACGTAATATTGAACATTTCCACGAATCGATAGTGGCCGCCGGACACGGCTCTATTCTATCAGAATTGATAATGTGCGTCTAAAAAACTCGAGAATCACTGTTAGCCATTAGTGCCAGCGCGCAGGCCCGGCTGGTCCGGGCCAATCGAATTTCCTCCGGGACGATCGCGATTTTACAAATCTGACATTTTGTATCAGTAGTCTTTCTCGTCCGAACATTGCTGTTATTTCTATACTCAGCCTGTCCGGAAAAATTGCGTCTATGTCACGCACGCCTCCGGTATGGGTCGGCCGCGCGTCGTTTATTCCGAGCGGGCAGGGTACCCGTACGCGGACCGTTTTCTCTCGCCGTCTCCGGTCTGCGGCGACCGGGCGCACCGCGGACACCGAAGACCGTATCCGAATTAACGTCCGCGTAACCCCGGCGCACCGATAACGCGATTCGGGATTCCGTGCCGTCGGCACCGCGCGCGTGACGGCGTTATTTCGGCCGGCCCGGAAAGCGGCTGGGCGGGTGTGGAGGG
The DNA here is from genome assembly GCA_902439185.1 of Cinara cedri. Classification (NCBI taxonomy): domain Eukaryota; kingdom Metazoa; phylum Arthropoda; class Insecta; order Hemiptera; family Aphididae; genus Cinara; species Cinara cedri. The sequence continues at coordinate 604,557 of CABPRJ010000001.1, forward strand.
GGAGTCGCTGTGTCGCGCTCCCCCGTGCCGCCGTCGCGGGCGCCCCCCCGCCGGGACGCCTCGCATACGCTTACGCCGTACGCGCCGTACTCGCCGTTAAATCATCGTCTCGGCGCACGGATTAATTAATCGCGGCGGCGGCGGCGGCGGCGTGGGTAATACGACGACGTTATTATTATTGTTTCGCCGAAATCGAAGAGCGGCGCGCGCGCGCGACGCGACGGGCGAATATCCCGGCCCGCGGCCGGGGCGACCCAAAAGCCGCGCGCCGTCGTTCCCATACGTCGTTTTCCTCCGCCACATCCGCCGCGCCGTCCGCTCGCCCGCCCGCCCGCCCGACGAATCCAACGCGAAATTCGTTTTCCGCCGCCCCGAAAACCGCGTGCCGTCGCCCGCGCGTATTATTTATACACGCCGCACAACGGTGTCTATTAATTGTGGCGTCGAGCGTGGCGCGCGAGCTTTCGGATAAAATACCGTCTCGCCGTTCGCGCGTCGCACGGCCCCCGGGGGCCTCGCGCCGGGGTCGCTTACGGCGGGGGCACGGGCGAGCGACAGGGGCGACCGCAACTCTCCTTCCCACCGTCACTCCGCTTCGCTCGCCGCAACCCCCGCACCCCGCCGGGCGTTGTCGGATTTGTTTCGCGCGTACCCGTGAGGTACGCTCACTCGTTTCGTTGTTCTGTTGGTCGAAAATTTAAAAAAATAAAAAAAAAAAAGGTAAGTTTTTTCTTTCCGTACGGAAACCGTTATCGGGGGGGGNGGGGGGGGGGGGGTGACACATGATATTTACCTGTACTTTCGGTCACGACAATCGCGTCGCGGAACGTCGGGGGTACGTTTGTCGTACGCACGGTTCGACCGCGGTCCATGTGTTGTAAGACTTATTACCGTTTTCGGGGGGGAGGGGAGGGGAGGGGCTACGCCGCCGCCGCATAGATTACCCATGTCAAAACACGAAAATCGATAAGCTCTAATCGAAAGACGGCCGCTGTAGCACGAGAGTGCCGCACCGCGGGTTCTGCGGCAGCTTTCGCCGTCGGTGCTAACTAGTTTTCGGTTATTAAACAATCGACACTGACATCCGCCGTGCGTCGCGCAATAATGGCCGTGTATAATGGCTAACAATAGTTATCAGAGCGCGCGGAAATCGATTATCCGAGTTTCGGGCAAGCGAAACGATCGGACGATTTTGAACCACCGATCTATTTATAATCCGTAACGTTGTCGTTGTTTACGGACGCATACTTTTATAGCCGATAACCCGCGAGCGAGTATACGATTGAAGTTCGATATTCGGTCTCTCTTCCAGCTCTCTCACCCCCGCGGAAGATGAACCGAACACGCTCATGGATTGCGCCGACCGCGTGTCATACGGTCACACGGTCGAAAATCACTAGTCGGCGAACGTTCTGGACGACGACGGCCGCGACGATCGGACCGGGATTTCGACGGTCGAAAAGTGTACGGGGACGGTAATCGTAAGCAATAGCAGCGGTTTATCGTTGGTTACCCATTTTTTATTTCGTACGACAGAGTAGACGCGTAGATAACAGAAACACATACTATATGGAACAACATAATATAAAAAGAAAAAAAGAAATAGGCTTAATACGACAAATGTTAACTATTATAGCTGGGATACATTTGAAACTATAGGCTATAAATTAATGTCCACGTTCCGTATCCAATCAACAACATTCCCGTTGGCTGTATGGATATCATTTTGAATGCACGAATCGGGCATTCAGTTGCTGTATGGGAGATTGTTTGCGTATCGTTTCCACAGTCACGTGGAGGAGCAGTGTGCAGTTTCCGTTTGAACATCGTGCGGTTAACCTTCCATGGCCGGTCCTAATGCGAATTAGGGTCACCAAAATTTGTCTCGGCAGATCGCAGCCTGGTTGTTTGGAAGTTGGATCGGTAACAATGTCACGTCCATCAGGGTTGCTTGCCCATAATTACCTATAATAACCAGCGGCTGCGACCGGTTCCCATTGCCCTAGGACGTCTCTTTGTCGCATTTTAATTCGGTCAAACGGGTATCGGCGAGGGGGAACCGGGGGGGGGGGCGTTGGGTATCGGACGTCCGGAGGATACCGCGCGATAACGTCGCGAGGCTCGCGCAATGTCCCCGCGAAACCGCGAAATTACTACTGTTGTTGTCGCGTTATTATCGCCGCGCTTTCGCGGATCGCTATCGAGACGATCGAAAACCCGCCGTCGACCGTGTGTTCGTGTACAGAGAGAAAGTCGCGACGCGGTTCCGAGAAACGTATTTGCCGGCCGCGGCGCGCACACGAAAACGGAACCCGGAGTGCCGGCCGGCGGGTCGGTCGTTGGCGGGTGGGGGGGAGGGGGGTGAGGGGAGCGGGCGCCTATACAACGGCGTGCACACGCAACGTGAAACACACGCGCGTAGCGGTGTGCCAACGCGTACGCGAACGGGATATCGGGGATATTTTCCTCGGAAAAAACGCGATTTTTCGAACGTTGTTGATGGCGGGTGGGGGAGGGGGGNGGGGGGGGGGGGGGGGGGGGGGGGGGGGGGGGTTGGAGAGGAAAGGAAAAAAAAAACCCGTATATCCGACGCCGGTTTATTATTGTTATTAAATACGCTTCGCGGAACTCGGGGCGGGCATACGTATCGGGTTCGCTTTGAAACGTTTTTCAATTCATTAATATACGTATTATTATTATACGCGTGTACGTATATAGTGTGTGTGTGTGCGCGCGTATGCCGTTTCCGCGTATACGGAATCGACTCGCAATCACATTATCGCCGACGGTATGACCGACCGTGCCCGGTCTGTGTTTCGCGAATAACGGGCGGTCGGGGGTGGGGAACAGCGTATCGCGTACGACCGCGGGGAGGGGTAGAGAATGGCAGAAGGATTTGCGGAGAAAAGAGAAAAACCTCGCGTGCCGACGGCGCGTACTCGGGCGTTTCTTACGGGGCGGGCGAGGGAGGCGCGAAATATTGTTATATTTTCTCCGCCGGCTTTTCGAAACCTAACCTAACCTAACCCGACCAACGGGGTTCGGTTGACGGTTTTGCTTTGTGTCGCGTCGCATCACGGTAAAATAGTATCGCGCCTGTTTTCGCGTTTTCCCCCGGTTTTTCCAGACACCTGGGAAAATCACGAAACGGCCTCGTCGCAGCGCCGGCCCCGGTCTGGTTGTCGCTTTCCGAAAAAATGCGCTACACTTGGATATCGTATACGTTTCTCGCGGAAAAGCCGTTTACGGATAAGACGAGAGAAAAAAGAAAACCATAAAAGCTCCGCTTTCGGAATCGGAAATTGTCGAACACGGTCCCCGGGGGTTACCGGCTGGTAATCCGGACGCGGCCGCTGTTCGCCGGCGCGAGTACACGGACCGTCCGATCGTTCGCAGGCGTTCGGCCCCGCGCGTGTTCGCGTAACGTCGCGCGCGTATTGCCGCCGTAATTACAGGTGTGCGCGCGGTACCCGTCGCCGGCGACGGGGCGTCGGGTTTCGGATTTTTCGGCGCGACCCAGTTAAACCGGCGGCGGCGGTGACGGCGACGGCGACGGGCGAGCGGATCGAAGAGAACGCTCGTAATAAAGCGTGTATAATTTATTATTAATATTATTATTATTATTATTATTATAATATCGGACGAAAACAACGATAATATAATAATAACGGCGACGACGCCGCGCGCGCGGGCCACCGCGGTCGCCGTCTTCGTCGCGGTCACCGCCCGGTGCACGTCGCGCTCCGCCGTGTTTGTAATTAGCCGGCGCGCCAAGGCGGGGAAACGCGCGGCGCGCGTCTTCTCCCCGTCCGTCCGCGCGTCGCCGCCCGGGCGAGACGCCATGGTGCGCGAGAACGGCGGCGGATTCGCCCGGCTCTCAGCACGGAACCCCGTACGCAGGCGGCCGCGGCGTCGCCGTCGCCGTCTCCGTCGCCGCCGCGGACGACGCGACCTTTCTCCCCGCGATCGCGCGCGTCGTCGTCCGGTTTCGTGCGGCTCGTTTTTCTTCCGCGCGCCGCAGCCGCCGCCGCCGCCGCCGCCGCCTCACCGCGTGCCGCCGTCGCCCCGCACACTACCGTCACGCCGCCGCGGCCCGAGGAAAATATTATTATCGTCATTATTATCGTTATTATATACGGGTTTTTTTTTTTTTTCGAAATTTTTTTTTTTTCCTCATCTTCTTTTATGTCCGCGTTACCGTGTTCCTTTGTTGCGCCGTCGCCGTCGACGGGTACGGCGTGGCGCGCGCGCGTGCGTACGTAGATGCACGTGATTTCGCGCGCCGCGGTGTTAATTAATGATCGGCGTACACGCCGCAGCCGCCGCCGCCGCCGGTCGGTCGGTCGGTCGGTCGGTCGGTCGGTCGGTCGGCCGGTCGGTCGGGTTTTGTTGTACAGACTCGCCGTCACGTCGCGCGCGTAGTCGTCGTCGCCGCACGGTCCCGGCCCGTCCGCCGCAGCCGCGTCGGCTCGCCCGCAAACAATGCTCAATCAACGAGATCGAATTTCGATCTTAATTATTATATTATTATTACCGTATATAATATCTACGCGTGTACACCGGTAGGCGGGCCGCGTCACGGTTTCGGTACCCGCGCGCGCGATATCGTTTGTAATAACAATAACAATAACAACGATCGCGAACGTTGTTATTTTTATTGTTGTCGCGCGGGGTTCGCGGATTTGGAGATAAAAAAAAAAAAATAGCAAAGAATTTTCGAAAAACGTCCGACGTGCAATTCTTCGCACGCGGGCGCAGCTACCGTTGCGGGTTGCGGGCAGGCAGCGGCGTAGGCGGGACACGCGGACGGCAATCGAATGTATGGACCACGGCGAGCCGCGAAAAACGCCGTGTCGCCGACGGTCGAAAAAAACGGTATCCAGTCTGACGTATTATTGTGTAGTAGTTGTTTTGTGGACAACGCATGCGTGATGATGCGGTAAAACGGTCGCGGCGATGTGTGCGTTTCCGCGACCACAACGATTGCTCAAAAAAAAAAAAAAAAAGGACAAAAAAAAAAAAAC